>VMDO01008047.1:0-86765 GCA_007922755.1 Pedetes capensis | reverse complement strand
CTTCTTGTTTGTTTCCAACCTTTGCATTCCAGTCACCAGTGATTATCAGTATGTCTTGATTGCATGTTTGATCTATTTCAGATTGCAGAAGCTGATAGAAGTCTTCCCTTTCTTCATGTGTGGTCTTAGTGGTGGGTGCATAAATTTGAGTAATAGTCATATTAACTGGCCTTCCTTGTAGGCGTATGGATATTATTCTATCACTGACAACATTGTATTTCATGACAGATCTTGAAATGTCTTTTTTGATGGTGAATGCAACCCCATTTCTCTTTAGTTTATCATTCCCAGAATAGTAGACCATATGATTGTCTGACTCAAAATGGCCTATGCCGGTCCATTTTAGCTCACTGATGCCTAGAATGTCAATGTTTATGTGCTCCATTTCTCTTTTTTTTTTTTTTTTTTTTGCAGTACTGGGGGTTGAACCCAGGGCCTCGTGCCTGCATGCTCTGCAAGTGCTGGACCACTGAGCTGCACCTCAGCCCATTTTTTTTTTTTACTTTTTGAGACAGGGTCTCGCTAAATTACGCAGACTGCCTCTGGTCTCAAACTTGCGATCCTCCTGCCTCCGCCTCCCGAGCCGCTGGGATTACAGGCGTGCGCCACCACACCCGGCCCTTCCATTTCTCTTTTAACAATTTCTAATTTGCTTAGATTCATACTACATACATTCCATGTTCCAATTATTAATGGATGTTTACAGTTGTTTCTCCTCATTTTGAGTTGTGCCACATCAGCAAGTTGAGCACCCTGGGGTTTTACTCCATTTCTTTCATCCCGGTAGACTCCACTTGGAGGAGGCAAGTCTTCTCCAGTAGTCTTTTGAGTGCCTTCCAACCTGGGGCCTCATTTTCCGGCACTATTTCTGACAGTGTTTCTTTGATATCCATAGGGTTTTCAATGGCTAGTTGTTTTGGGAGTGGCTCGCCAGGTCCTACTCCCTAGTCTGTCTTAGTCTAGAAGCTCAGCTGAAAACCTGTCCCCCATGGGTAACCTTGCTCATGTCGAGGTTACAGTGGCAGAGCTCTCAGCCTCATCACAACATGCAAGCCCCCATAGTGCAGCAAACTGACAGATGTGTGGTGGTATAACCATTTTAGGAATCTTTAACTTCCCTCAAACTTAGTTTACTTATCTATGAGAGGTAATAATGATACATACATGTATACATACAGAGTTAATAGATGTCAAAGGGCTGTGTTAATGGCCCAATGAGACAATATATTTGAGAGAACTTTACAAACTTCCAACTATTCTATAAATCTAGTTGCATTTGCTTTCTTGTTGGTCAGACAAGTAAAGGAACGGGAAAAATGAGAGGGAAGTGCTTTCGAGAGGTAGAGAAGTATCAGAATTATGGGTGGATGATGTTAGTGTACACTATAATCTGGTCATAGCTTGGCTTCCTAGTCACTTCTACTGCCTTGGTCCTTCCCTCCATCTCCTACCTCATTAAAATCTCAAGTATGCTAAGAGAAAACTTGCCACTTTTTAAACAACCTCTATTGGCATGGTTTTACTTTTTACCATCTCCGAAAATTGACAGGTAACCAAATCATTTCACCTCTGGTAGAAAAGATATATGGGGCCGTATGTTCCTTTAATTCCAGAAAGGCATAATCCAATTTAAGAGAGTCAAGGAAAGAAAGGAATGGTGATAAATTTCTACATAAGTTGGCATGAGACCATCTACAATCTTCTTATTTGTTGAATAAGGAAACTGAGAATCAGGGAATTGGAGTCACTTTCTATTCCACAGCTTGTGGCCACACTCAAGACTCAAGTCCAGGTCTTCAGAATCAAGCTTGGTGCATCATATTCTAGGGTTTCCTGGCCTCCATCTCTGGGACTCAAGAAAAACTTCAAGACCAGGGTACATAATTTTCCATCTTAAAATTTACTTAGGAAATGTCATCAATCTTTCTGTGTGTATGATTAGTTATGTGACTAAGTGGAAATGTAAAACAATCTTGAACTGACAGATTTTTCCCATATTCACACAGGGTTAAGTCATCATTATACAGTCAAAATATTCCTTGGGTTTTACTGGTTGATTTTAAGAATCAGTAATAAATTATATAGGCTGGTCATTTTGCTTTTGGTAACCAGATATATCTGATTCTGTTTATTCAGCGATCTTATCTTCGTTTAGGAAGACAAATCTGAGATTGCCATGTTGGATTTTTTTCCTCTTGGATATATTCCAACCCTCACTCCAGATTTCACAGTAATTAATGCAAAGGGGGTTTTCTTTCCCTTTTTTTGGACTGCAGATGTGAGCATGTTCAAGTTTCTAGGGACAGAAAAGATAAGTGGCTACTGCTTTGTTTTCTCTTGCTTCCTCCATATATGAAACCATTCTGATAGATCTGCAGGAAGAGATTTAGTTGCAGATGGCAGAGGTCAGTGTCTTGTGTATTCAATGTAGTCAATAATAAAGTCAGGACTTATGCTAACTGAATGTTAATAAGGAAACACAAGGACCTTGGAAAGTCATTATGTCTGGTCATTTGCTTCATAATATTACTCCAACAGGCTCACGAGGCCAATGCAAGGAGATTTTTAAACAAGTATTAAAAAAGCCAGGAAAATAAGGAAATGATCAAAATACTATATAGATTATAAGATTCATGTGATACACTATAGCTCAGCAGAAAGAGAATTTTAAAATGTAGTTTCTGTGTAGCAGAGGGAATATTTCCTATTGAAGGAAATCTAGTCTTTATCCAAATCTAAACGTTATGGTTTTCTTGTCTAAATAGTATGATTCCTTCTAAATATCCAATGAGCTTCAACAGGCAGTAATTATAGGTACTTCAAATGAAGTTAGTTCTGTAAAACTAGTAACATTTCTCCTGGGAGAGTATTTATGCATCACTGCATTTGGGTAGACAGGTAGGGAGATGTTAAGACCTAGTGACTGGCACAGGAAATGCATATGAGTGGAAACCACCACCCCTCTCCCATGGTCTGCATTTTCTTCTTAATCTTCATTTTTTCACACTATGAAGATAATTTGATCTTTATATTTATCCCAGGCTTGGGGGTTCCCCCTTTGTGTCTTTCTAATCCTTAGTTGTTTTTTTTGTTGTTGTTGTTGGTTTTTTTTTTTTTTTTTTTTTTTTTTAGTACTAGGGGTTGAACCCAGGGCCTCGCGCTTGCATGCTTTGCATGTGCTGGACCACTGAGCTGCTACCTCCAGCCCATTTATTTTTATTATTTGAGACAGGGTCTTGCTAAATTACACAGACTGCCTCTGGTCTCAAACTTGCAATCCTCCTCCCTCTGCTTCCTGAGCCGTTGCGATTACAGGCGTGCGCCACTGTGCCTAGCCTAATCCTTAGTTCTTTATCCTCAGTAGATATTGATGCTCATGAAGCAGAGAATGAAGTCACATGGCACAAGTTAGACATGCAGATACATGAAAAAGAATAAACTTATTATTGTGCAGTGACAAGCCCCAAATGTGAGCACTATCAGCTACACTGTCTGCAAGGAGAAAACATTCCAGTTCTTCAAGAGAGGCAGGAGCACAATGAGATCTTTTATCCATATCAGTTTTCAAGTCCTAAGAGATTTTTACTTCATCATAGTCTCAGCTAATCAACTAGTATTAAAAGAGACTCACAGAATTTTAGAGCTTAAAGCAACTTCAAATTTCTACTATGTGCTCTTATTATTTTAGATGGCAACACACTCCCCCAAAACAATCTGTCATTGAAAACCCTATGAATAGCACAGAAGCACAATAGTGTATTGTCTGTTGTACATAGAGTCCCTATAAATTGGACACCAACTCTATGGCACCCAACAACAACAACATCCATCCATCCATCCATCCAGCTGCTCATCCATCCATCCATTTAAACCAACCATATCTTCAAGAAGCCCTAGTTTCTTTTAATGAAGGTATTTTTTTTAAGACCATAGAAATTGATCCTTCTTTCTACTTGGATAGTCATTGCTTGTAGTCCTTTTCATTGAACAGATCTAAAACACATATTCACATTATACATGTAATATGTAGTATTATGAATGCATATCAATGCATACGTTGTTGTTGTTAAGTGCCATTGAGTTGGGTCTGACTCATAGTGATCATCATAGCATTTTCAATGGCTGATTGTTTTGGGATTGGTTCAGGAGCAGATTGGCACATCCTTCTCCTGTGTATCAATACATATAATATATAAATAATGTACATTGTGAAAAATATGTATTATATGTTATATAAATGAAGATATAAAGTTATTGGAATATTTTTTAACACATAAATGCATATTTATAAGTTCATACCAATATTTCTAATTTGTAGTTAGATTTAGAGTGGTATTACTTAACTGAATATATATGACATCTCTACTTTCTTCATTTTATGCAAAGAACCTTGATCTAAAGGGCACAGAGGAAACAGAATGAGAAAAACCTACAATTATTTTCAGCCCTATGTATGCATACAGTAGTGTCAGAACTAACAATACTACTATTGTGAATAGTTGTTGATGTTAGGTATTGTCGAGTTGTGCCCTACTCATAGCAACCCTCAGAAGGTTTTCAATGGCTGTTTCAGGATTGCCTTGCGAGTGGATTGCCATGTCCGTCTCCCAATTTTTGCGGTGCTGAGAATTGAACCTGGGACCTCAGAGACTGCAGAGTGGCACTCTATCAACTGAGCTAAATCCCAGCCCATTGTGAATAATAAAAAGCTTTTTAAAAAGTATTATTTGTTTTACATGTGCGAGTACCATATTTCCCCCAGTTTTTTTTTTTTTTTTTTTTTTTTTTTTTTTTTTTTGTGGTACTGGGGGTTGAACCCAGGGCCTCCCGCCTGCATGCTTTGCAAGTGCTGGACCACTGAGCTGTGCCCCCAGCACCCCACCTTTTTTTTTTTGTACTTTTTGAGACAGGGTCTCGTTGAATTATGCAGATTGCCTCTGGTCTCCAATTTGTGATCCTTCCTCCTCCACCTCCCAAGCCGCTGGGATTACAGGCGTGTGCCACCGCACCTGGAGCACTCCCCCCAGTTTTTAATGCCTGTTCTGGGTCTATATTATCAGACCATAAAACAATTTTTGTTCCATAGACGTCTGTTGTTTTCCTCTGCTTCCTGCACTTATGTTGGCATGATGCATATCTGGTGGTTAATGGTTTGCCCCGCTTGCTTGTGTCTTGGGATTCATGTCACTTGGATGCTTTGTCATTTATTATTGTTACAAATGTGGCCTATGACTTTTTGATTGTGCTCTCTAGTTGCTCTCTTTTCAGGGGTAATTTGGGAATATTCTACACCTCTGTTGTTACTATCACTGTCACCTCCTCAGTTCCACGGGCCAATTCCTTTGAAGAATAAATGATTTCAAAATCTTTATAAACTCTGCTGGAAGCACTAGCTCTTCACATCTATCTCAGTTCACTTTGTGCAAAGTGCCTAGGGAGACTGCAGATCTTCTAGCTCTTCTCCAACCCATTCACTCTAACTCGGATTTGCAATAGCTGACTTTTTATTTCAGTTCAAACTATATCTTAAGACCTTTTCCTGCCCAACTGTTATATGTCTACTATGGACACAAAGTATGTGTTGCTTAATTGGTTGTCTACTGAGTTCTTCCATTTTGTTCCCATTATTTAGAACTTCAAGATAAATCTGAGACTTATTTGAGCTGAAAGTTTGGTTTGAATACAAATTTAAGTGGAATATATATACATATATATGTATATATATTTATAAAAAATATGCAATAAATTTCACATATAACTATTTACTTTGTACAATTTCAGTGTTGAAGTACGTGTACAGATCCTTTAACAGAGTTTCTTTCCTTGGCACCATTGGCATTTGGGATCAGATAATTCTTTGTTATTAAGGATGTCTTGCGCATTTTTAGCAGCATATCTGGCCTGTACTCACTAAATGTTGATAGTACCCTCCTCAGTTGTGACACTTGAAAGTGTCACCAGGAATTATCAATGTCTAGAGAGAGTGGAAGAGTGGGTGGCAGTGGGGTTGTGGATGGAGGTTGCCACTCATTAAGAAGCACCAGTCTAATAGTTTCCTTATATCCTAGTTAAAGGACAGGAAGAGAAGGAAGGAATCATTTACATATAAGCTCACATGATTATATCAAAAATGTTATCTAGACTCTTCTGGAGATGTAACCACAAAGATGGATAATTATGTTTAATTATCCTTCATATTTTGAAACTGAATGTTTAGGGTGTTTTGTAAATCAAGATATAAACCCTTTTTGGGGGCCAAATTATTATTTAGATGGTCTCTCCTATGGATATTTGTTGCAAGAAGAAAAAGTATTCACAGTTTTGTCTTGGAATGCAGACTAAAACACTCCACAGGCATGCCTTTGGACTTGGGAAAATTGGGAAATAGTTGTTTACATAAAAGGATCCTGTGGGTTTGTTGATTTCTAAAAATTATTTTGAAGTTGCCTTCTCTTTTGGAATTTTCTCTTATGGAATTTGCCAAGATAAAGAAAAAAAATACTGATAAGTATGCACCATCACTAAAGACTACTGGGAAAGCAGCCAAACTGGCAAAAGAACACAAGGTTACTAGCATCTTTTTAACTAGTGAGAAAAATTTTAAGTCACTTTGGTAATGCTTTTCTCTATCACCATCTGCTGGCTATTTAGAACAGAATGTTGTTTCAAATCTTGTTACATCTTTAAGAAAATTAGCAGAAATGAGAGAGAGAATGGGGCAAAGAAAGAAAGAATAAGAATACAGTATATGTTAATAAGTTTAGGTAATTGCTAAATATTTCTTAATGGTAGTATCACTAATTCCTTTTGGTGTTTTATCAGATTTTTCTGTTTTCATTTTCATGTTTTTCCCTAACATTGTAAGTTTTAGATATACTAGAAGAATAATGTGGGGAAGACTTTAATAAGTTTTCTTCTGTAAAGCTGGCTTATAATTTCATAGATGCTTTGATATTACGGAGTGATTTAGAAAACATTTCTCTGGGCAGGCCCCTTGCAGCAGTGCATCCCATAGACATTTACTTTTCAAACACTTTTCTTTCACACCCTGGGGCCTTAAATGGGAGAGATCTGGCCCACTCCTTCTGTGGCTCCAGGCACATACAATAAATCTTTTTGTTTCATCAAGCATTCTCTCTAATGCTGTTCATGGATGTCAACCCATGGAAGTGTCTTATAGGTAAGACCCCTGTATTAGTCAGCTTGTCACTCTGGCAGAGGAACTGACCAAAGTAATCTTATGGGAGGAAGATATTTATTTGGAGCTTATGGTTAGAGGATTTAGTCCATAGAGGCAGGAAGCTGTGGTGGCAGGACAGCCATCTGGGCAAATAGCTAGGCTCATGGCAGGTGACCTCATGGCATGGAAGGGCAAGAGGCAGAGAATAAACAGAACTATGGGCCCAGTGTAAAAACCTCCAAAGGCTCACCTGCAATGACCACTTCTAGAGAGTTAATACTCTGCCTCCCAAAAGTTCCATAAACTCCCAGGACAGTGCCACTAGCTGCAGACCAAGCATTTAAACACATGACCTTTGGGGGACATTTAGATCCAAACTATAACACTGCTCCTGATCACAAAATGTCCATGGCCATCTCATAATGCAAAATACATTTGGTCCGACTTTAACAGTCTCAACCATGTTCAAAAGTCCAAAATCTACTCTGAGACTCAAGGCAAACTTAGCTGTGGGCCCCTGCAAATCAAAAATGGGTTATGTATTTCCAACATACAATGGCACAGAGTAAGCATACTTATTCCAAAATTGAGGAATAGGGGCACAGAAAGGAAAGATCAGTCTATAGTAAGACCAATATCCCACATAATACACAAATCTAGTTGGTTCAAATCTGACATCTGGTACTATCTGGGCATAATCAGGCTTACACAGCTCTGTCCTGCTGGCCTTGCAATTTGCAGCACATATGGCACTCCTGGCCTGGCTCTACTTCTCACTGGCATCTTCCCTCAGCAGATGTTTCACAGTGCTGACATCTTCTGGGGTTTACATTACATTACTGCTTAGGATTCATCCTCCAAGCTTCACTTATCAGTACTTCAGGGGCTCTCTACTTGGCATCTGACTCTGGTACATACCTGGCTTTGCAGACTGTCCTCTGGAACCTTGGTAGCAGCCTCTATAACCCTTACATTCTTCAAGCCTGTACAATCAGCATCATGTGGACATCACCAAGGTTTGCTGTTAGCTCTAGAGGTAGCTTCACTCTTTTGAATTGAAACCATTTCCCTGGGCATCCCCTTTGCAGGAGAGCATCCTGGAGGCATTTACTTTTCAGACACTCTCCTTTCACATCATGAGGTCTTTGATAGGAGATGTCTGGCCAACTCCTTTTGTGCCTCCAGGGCATCTTTGTTGTCCTAGCACAAAGTGTGAGACTTTTCTTTACTGCAGCTTACCTCTTTAATAATTATAGCTTCCTTGCCTGAACCAGCTCAGTCCACAGTTGCAGTTTTTTCCCTCCTTAAACTGCCCATTTTAAACTTCTCTTTTCTGTGTCTTTCGCTCTGGTTTTTTCTTCATAAATTTAGCTGAAAGAAGCAAGCAACATCCTTGCCACACTCCCTATAGGCTAACACCCTCCTGCTATTTCCTCCGCCAAGTTAATTAGCCCATTACTTTTTAATTTAGCCTCACTGAAATCGTTAGGACATGGACAAATAGCAGATAAACTCTTTGCTAGCATATACTATGAATTACTTCTAGTCCAGTGCCCAATATAACCCTCATTTTCCTCTGAAATCCTGTGGGGCTTATCTACATTTCTATTGGAGATGGCCTTCTGGTCTTCCAAATGCTCACCAGAACCACTCCCCTATCTCTTTTTACAACATTCCAGGGCTTCTCTTGCCCACATCTCCAAGCTTTTCTAAACTTCTCCTGAAAAGTTCCAATGGCCTAGAAACCACATGGTCAGTTTTCTACACAGCAGCAACTCCACTCCTGGTACCAATTTTCTGTATTAGTCAGTTAATGGTTGCTGTGGCAATGAACCAAAGCAATCTTATTGGAGAAAAATATTTATTTGGGGCTTACAGGGTTTAATCCATAGAAGCAGCCATATGGGCATGTGACTGGGCCAATGGCAGGAGACATCACAGAATAGTGGGGCAGGAGGCAGAGAGTGACTGGAACCATAGGTTTCAAGCAAAACCCCCAGTGACCCACTCCCAATGACTACTTCTGCAGAGCTGTGTCCTATCGCCTACAATTCCATAACCTCCCAGGATTGTGCCACCAGCTTGGGACCCCACATTTAAAAATATGACCTTTGGGAAATAGTTACATCCAAGTTATAACAACCCCTAAAAAGACATCTTTTCATTACTTAAGAAATTATTCACTCTACCCTCATGGGAATCCAATAAAAATGTCTCATTTCATTTAGTGGTAAATAGTGTTTGAGTAACATGGAAATAGAAAATGCAATAGAGGGGAAAGGAATATTTATTGAACCTATAACATATGTATATATGTATATGTGTGTGCATATATATATAATACACACACACACACACACACACACACACATATATATGTATGTTATCTCATGTAACCTTTTAGGTAACTCAGTAGCAGGTATTTTTATCCCTATTTTGTATTAAGAATATTCTATAAATTAGACTCTCATATTTGCTTTATAGTTGATAAAGAACTTCAAAAGTATTAAATGTGTATCAGGCTATTAGGATTATATAGTTACTGATTGGGTAGCCATTTATTAACATTTAATATTAATATTAATGTTTGTACATAAATGCTTTATAGATTTAAAGCCCATCAAAATTATATCATCTAATCAGCACCATAAAGAAGTTGATTTTCTAGTCTAGTTTAAACAATGTATAGTATCTTTGATGACTAAATTTATTAATTTGTAAAGAGAGAGTGATAATGTTCACCTCAAAGACTTGTAAGAATGAATGAAATAATGCAGCTACTACAGTTTGGACCTAAAATGTCCTCTAAAGGTTCATTTGTTAAAGGTTTACTCCTGAACTTGATTCTATTGGGAAGTGGTAGAAATTTTAAAAGGTGTAGGTCATTTTGGGGCATGCGTTGGAAGGGATATTGGGACCCTGGTCTTGTCTTCCTCCTCCTCTGTCTGTTGCATCCTGGCCAGGAGGTGAATAGTTTTGCTATGTACTGCCACTATGATGTGCTGCATGTCGCAGGCTCAAAAGCAATGGAATCAACTAATCATATATTGAAGCCTCCAAAACTGTGAGCTAAAATAAACCTTTTCTTTTTATAGCTGATTTTCTCAATATTTGTTACACTAACAGAAAGCCGATTAGTACAGCAGTACAGTACTAAAACCCATGCAGACCCACCATAAATGCTCATTTTCTTCTCTCCGCTGTAAACTTCTTTCCTGAACCAGCTCCTACTATTTGTCTCTATCTTTTGTGACCCACCAGTTACTGACATTTGCTTTGAGATGACATCTTCAGCAGCCATTTTTTTTTATGCCTGGATGGGTCCCCCACTCCCAGGAATGGAGCATTCTTTTGAAGTAATTAGTAACCTCATAGGCAACTATAATTCTAAAGCCTTCTATATGAAATTAGATTAGCAACCACAGTTCCAAGCATAGACACCCAGCATGAGGCATTTACTTGAATTGTTCAGAAGGGATGGAAAGGGCCATTTTGGGGGAGAGAAGGAACATGAAAAGTGAGGAGTTTGAATATTAGAGAGCCACTTGGCCCTAGGTATAGATAATTCTCATTAATATTCATAGGACCTGCATTAGTGCTTTGGGCTGAAAAACTAAGTCTTTTCAATGTCAATGCCAAAATTTGTGTCTAGGTGCTCTTCTAGAGTTTCCACTGAGCTATGAAAACTAATATTATTTCATTGAATTTATTGTGTAGCTCTATCCTGATAAATATATGTCAGAGGGAGAAATAGAACAATTTTCTGCACTTTCCTTTCTTATCTTTAATTTCAAACCCAGATCCCTTATGCATTTGGGTGACAGAAGAATCTAAGATTTTTAATATCTACAATTATGTGCATTTTAACAAAATTTAAACTTCAGAAATTAACTATGTCTTTCTTCTTTACAATCTGCTAAGTGCTACATACATAATAATGAAGAGCTGAGGACAAGGGAGGGAGAGAAGATCCTATATGGCTACTATGCCTAGAAAAAAGAATTTAGCTTTCTTCAAGTTACTGGTAATCCTGAATTATCACATGGAAATGTGACTCATTTCTCTGTGTTGATTACCATATTCTTTCAGAATATTAAAAGGGGGGGGGCATTTATTTTCTCTCTTGTATCACCTGCCTCAATAGAAATCAGTTTAATATGAAATGATGATGTTGATAAGCTTAATAGGATGAGTTAATGAGGGTTGATTTTGTACAGAGAATAAAAGGGAAGGGAGACTAGAATTTCTGTATCTAGATTTTCTGAATAGAGAATTACACAGATTTTTAATTTATTTTATTTTATTTTTGTAAATCCTAATGTTTTTACTTGAAAGGAACAATCTGTTTGAGAAGTTGTCTTAGAAATCACAAAGTGCTGCAGGTTCTGTGGCACACGCCCGTAATCCCAGTGACACGCGAGGCTGGGGCAGGAGGGTCACAAGTCTGAGGCCAGAGGCAACCTGTATAACTTACTGAGATCTTGTTTCAAAACAGGATAATAAAAAAGGGCTGGGTGTACAGCTCGGTGTTAGAGAACTTGCCTAGCATTGGGAAAGGCCCTGGGCTCAACTCCTCAGTAATGAAAAAGTAAATAAAAACCCAGAAATCATAAAATACTAATCAAATGTTAAGATATATACAGCCAGAGATTGATTATTTTTAATATAACCTGAGTTTCCCCCAGGCCTTCTACACGCAGTCAAAACAATAACAAAACACAGAGAGTTATTCCCAGCGTCTGTTTCTCATGTGCTCAGAAACAAGTTGGTCCAGGATACCTCCAAGTGTCCTTTGATGCCTCTGTCCTTTCCTATACTTGCTCTCCCACTAGCTTTGGCTCACTTCTAGAGCAGGGAGATACTTGATTCAAGTTGGTATCTCCGCATTTACCTAGCATATTGCCTGGCTCATCCAAGGTGACTAGTAAATGATTAAGTAGATTAATAGATTCTGCTTTGTCATTCAGTATGCTAGCTATCCTATCTGGGAATATTATCAGCAAACTGTCGACACCTCTATCTTAGTAATTAATGATGCAAAAAATTTTTCACAATTTGTTTCTGTTTGGACTAGAGGCTTGGGAACGAATGAGTTCTAATATTCTTTTCAGCTTCCAGAGACTTTTATCACTTTTTTGTTAATATGGGCTTTGGGTTCCAACAGACCTAGGTATAAATTATAGTTTTATTGCCTGTGTATGTTGCCTCAAAAAAGTTTTTTAACTTTCAATTCCCAAATTGGAGGTACTCAATTTTGAATGAATTAAATGTATTTTGAATGAATTAATGATTCCTAAGCCTCATTTTTAAAGTTTTTCTTAAGACGGAAAAATAATGTATACCTAATAATGCTATTGGGCTGGGATTTAGCTCAGTTGGTAGAGCACTGTGCTGCAGTCTCTGAGGTCCTGAGTTCAATTCCCAGTACCGCAAAAATGGGAGAAGGGCCTGGCAATCTACTCCCAAGGCAATCCCGAAACAGGCAGCCGTTGAAAACCCTATGAGGGTCGTTATGAGTCAGATACCGACTCGATGGCACCTAACAACAATAATGCTATTAAGGACTCCATCTGGCAAACTCAAGATGATAGAACATTACTTAGACGTCATATAAACATACTTTTAGCTATTCACTTGTTATTTATCTGTCATTTTTTCCTGCCCTTTATACATACTTATAATTCTTTCTGAATTATCTTTTTTTAATTTCAGGGAAGATCAACACTTGTCATTGTTTGTATCAATATTGCTTCCTTTGTTTCTGTACTTGCTGTTTAATTTTACCATGATAGCAATCAGCTGAGTTGATTAAAGTGATCCCCCTATTTTACAGACCAGAAAGCAACCTGAACTTCAGAAAGAATTTATTTGATTTATGTGAAGTTACAGCAGTCACCATAGTATGACTAGAATCTAGCCTCACTGCTCTGTTGTTTTCCCAGTGATTTGGGATTTCTAGAATGAAGTGAACATTTATTTATCTCTGCACTCCAGTTCCTTTTGATGAAACACAAAGGAAAGGAGACAGCAGCCCCAAGTTATTGTGTGGCTTTTATGCTAGTACATTTAAGTTACTTTTTTGATCTCTACAGTTTGTTTGTGGGTGGAATGAGGAAAAAGAGAAACAGAAAAATAGTCCTTTAAGCTGGACAGCTGTGTTTGTGTTTGCAGCTGTTCATGTGCACACAGGAAGACGTGTTCACTGGCAGAATAACTGGCCTCATGGTCAGTAGATAGGTTAGTTTAAGAACAACACAGGCTCCTTTGTGGGCATTTGGGGACTTGCTGAAGCATGAGAAAGCTTAGAAGAAAGCCAAAAGCCTTGCTCAAGCTAAGATTCTTCAACTTAAAGTGTTATTATTTCCCCTTTTAAAAAATAGTAGATCTGTTCATGCCTGACAGATTCAACTAAGCAGCTGAGCTGTGGGAGGCCTGCTGAAAATGGAGTTGCTGAAACTACTGATAGCTTTAAGAAATAGAATAAAATATCGATTAAAAGTGTGGAGTATGGAACTAATTGAGCACGTACTATGTCAAGGTATTTGGAAATGTAGCAGTGGGGAAAAAAAAATCCCTACTGTTACAGAAGACTGCAGCCATAGCCCTGTGGCATCTGATCCCATCAAATCTTGGAAGCTAAGCAGGGTCAGGCCTGGTTAGTACTCGGATGGGAGATCACCTGAGAACACCAGGTGCTATAGGTTCAGGGGAAGGACCTGGTGACCCACTTCCAAAAACCAATCAGCCATTGAAAACCCCATGAACAGCAAAGAACCACTGACAATAGTTTCATCTATCGCATGTAGGGTTGCTATGAGTTGGATACCGACTCAATGGCCCCTGACAACAACTGTTAAAAAGTTAAGTTTTAGTAGAAGAGATAAATAAGTAATAAAATCAATAAGTAAATAATATAATACACCAGAAAGTTAAAGGTGCTTTGGAGAAACATCCACCAATGAGGAGGACAGGCTACACTATTAATATTTTTTCCTCTTCTCTGTCCCATTATAAATTTTCATGATTCAAATTTTTAATGTGTCAACTTCTAATTTGGAGGCCATTTTGATTCTCCTCTATTAACTCTATCCTCCTTGTTTCCAGAAGAAGGGTGGTGTTACATTTGTATATGGTGTGAGTGAGTCTATTTTCACTATATGGCATGAATTTAGGAATGAATAAAAAAGAGAAAATAAATGAAAAGAAAAAAGAGAAGAAAGGAAAAACTATTATTTAGAGGTAAGTAGGCTTTAAAAGTCCATAGTAAAATTATCCTTTCTTTTCTGCTTGCTTTTTCTTGCATTTTACTTAGCAATAATATATAATTAGTTCTGACTTGTCCAAGACCCAGATTCAGTTATAGAAAATCTTAGTGCCCAATGAAATGATATTTATATTTACCATACACACACTTTTCCTACTCAAAAGGGAATTGTGCATTTGCCATCAGAATGGAATGGATACAATGCAAGATATGAGAGAAAGTCAGGACTAAGGAAAGGGGAGGCTGTGATCATGCCACAGTACAAGGGTCCACACTCTGGGAGACTTGGAGCCTTCCAGCAGTGATGGCCTGGGGTAGGGTGTGTGTGGGGGAACTAAAGAGTTATCAGAGGAGATGAAGGTTTTCTTTCACTTAATTTCTTAAAGCATTTCTCATGTTAGACAGTCAATGAGGAAAAAGGAAATAATATGATAGACGATTTTCTCATTGATAGCTATAGAAAAGATACAGATGCAGATGCAGATTTGTTGTTGGTGGGGATGCTTAATGTCACCAGAATGTTCTTCCACCAGCCTCCTCTCATCCTCTTAAGTTTCTGAGGGAGAAGCCAAGGGACAGGACTTTTGCCACTTGGCTGGAGCAAAGTGGCACTAAAGTGTCTCCATTGGAAAGGTAAGTGGAAGGCCAGGGCCTTTGCAGAAACAGAAGGGATGGTTCTTGTGGGTATTTCCCAAGCCTACCATCTAGTCTCAGACTCTGTCAGTGACTTCTCATCACTTTTTCACCAGGGGCCCCAGTTAGAAATATATTTTACTTTGCTACCCAACATACATGTTTACATGCACATGTGCATACACCAGAAAATATTTTCTGGGGAGAGTATTTATTATTTACATTGTTTAGAATTGCCAATGCACTGTGACATTAAAAAGCAGGCTTTTACTTGGTTGGTTTTATTATTGTTGCTAAGTTATATACAGACTCTTCTTATGGCCTACACTGTTGGCACGGTGGCAGTATGGTATGTCAGTGGGAACAGGTCTTTCGTGAAGATTGAATATTTAGTGTGTGATTTGTACCCTGGCATGATCTTACTGTGGACCTCTCTGGCATTTAGGCTCTTTGGACAGGCTACAGAGCCAATATCAAGCTGTCACTTTGGTGATGATTTCCTGACATTGGACTCTCTACCATATTTCTGTGAGAAGAGAGAGGGAGGGCAAGTGGGAGAGAGAACAAGTTTAATCTCCAGTAGGGTATTCTGCTACAATGGTAACACAGATCTTCCCCTTTTATAACATTCTTGGTCTCCAGTGACCTGACTCAACATCAATAGTTGTCTTTGGAGAGTTATGGAGAGTTATGGAGAGTAAGTTTGTGCTTCCCCTGGAGGCCCGCCTCTCTGATGGGAGGCACTGTGTTCAGATATAAGAAGCAAACCCCATGTAATCACATTCTAGCTTTGGATTCCCAGATCTGCCACTGATATGCTATGCAAATGTGGGTCAGTTACTAAGCTCCTCTGTGCTGAGTATCTTCATCTGTAAAGTAGGGATAATAATAGTACCTGCCTCCCAGAGAGATTTGGTGATAATTAAGTGATATAGTGTTTGTAAAGTGCCTAAATTAATGGCTGACACATAGAAATCACCCTCAATAAATATTAGTACTTTTATTCTTGTACAATGATCATTAAAAGTGTGAAGGGCTGGAGTTTAGCGCAGTTGTTAGAGTGCTTGCTCTGTACATCTGAGGCCCTGGATTTGATCCCCAGCACTGCAGAAATGGGAGAAGGACCTGACAGCCCACTCCTGAAACAACCCAGAGAAACAAAAATCAAAAAACAACCACCACAGAAAATCCTCTGAATATCGGAGAAGCATTAACATAGTGCTGGGCAAGGCACAATGTCAAGGAGTGTTCCACTCTATTGTAAATAGGGTAGCGTAGTGATGAGTTGAACCTGACTCTGTAGCACCTAACAACAACAACAACAACAACAACAAGTGTGAAAGAAATGTACAAATCATTAAAGACAATTCTATGAGTTTAAGTAGATGCCACAACTTTATTTATTATTATTATTATTATTATTATTATTATTATTGCAGTACTGGGGGTTGAACCCAGGGCCTCACGCTTGCATGCTTTGTAAGTGCTGGACCACTGAGCTGCATGTCCAGTCCCCCTCACCCCCCTTTTTTTTGAGACAGGGTCTCACTAAATTACGCAGACTACCTTTCGTCTTGAACTTGCGATCCTCCTGCCTCCCTTTCTAGCTGCTGGGATTACAGGTGTGCGCCACTGCACCTGGCTTGCAACAACATTTTTTATTTTTGAGATGCTTCTGATTCCAGGACTTTTGCCACTTGGCTGGGGAAATATGGCATTGTGAAAACTGGTTTATCTTACTAGCTAGGCTAGGTGCCGCTGAGTCGGTATCCAACTCATAGCGACCCTCATAGGGTTTTCAATGGCTGACTGTATCGGGATTGCCTTGGGAGTGGATTGCCATGTCCTTCTCCCGTTTTTGCGGTGCTGGGAATTGAACTAGGGGCCTCAGAGACTGCAGCGCAGCGCTCTACCAACTGAGCTAAATCCCAGCCCTATCTTACTAGTAATGGTTTTTTTATTTTTTATAGTGTAAACTTTAATACATAAATTAGATATCATTTCATGAGCTGTTAGTCACATCAGTCTAAATTTTATACTACATATTAAAGTACTAATAAGCTAAAAATTTGTTACAGTATAGATACAGTGTAGGAAAATACATACCTGTGGCTTTGTACATAATGTAAATTAATGCATTCTCTAGGATAGTTTCCCAAAATATAAATGGCACTTTACATGCAGTAGAACATGCCAGCTAACTGTCCTCATATAATTTAGTGTACAGGAAAATAAAGAGAAAATACCCTTTCACAAGACAATTACATAGCAGAGGTGGAATGTAGCATACGCTTTTGCCTTTAACATATTCTTGGCTAAGATAAAAGAAATATGAAAAAAGGACAGTTTCCACTACTTTCAATTAGCATTTTAAAATATGAAGTCTAGTGTGATTTTATATTTTTAATTATATCATAGACAGAGAAAAAAAAAGAGAGAGAGAGAAGGAAGAAGAAAGAGACAAAAATAGAAAGCCTGATCCTTTATGAATTTTAAACACCAGCCCTGCCTAAGGTTGCATTTAGGCTGCTTTTCTGCTGAAGATTTCTTAATTACTTCTGCCACTTGGAATTGTGCATTGGTGGTCTGATGAGTTCTCCAGACTTCATTACACCATGGTGTACCCATAGCTGCAACAAGGCAGTGCCATGGGAAGTCTGCCCTTGAATATTTCTTCACTTGGGTATTCAGGGAACATGAGCATGTTGATGCACATGTTTGAAGTCAGTAAAACACTTAGGGTATGCAGCAAAGCAGCGATTGTAAAGTTTTGCATTCCACTTCTACCCATAATATTAGCAAATTCACGATGAGGGACCCTGGAACTGCCAGTAACAAAACTGTAAGAGAACTCTTTCTTCACCCTGTTTCATTGAATTTGCCAGCAGTAATTTCTAAAAGGGTTATACCATGTAGACATCATTTTGACTCTTGATATATGGGAGACTAGATAGTATCTGAGTCCAAATGACAAGAGAAGCTGGGATCTGAAGATACCTTTAATTGCACAGTGATTCAAATTCCTAAGAGAATCTATGGAAGCAGCTCACTCACAGGGGGTGCCTTGAGTCTGGGGCGAGCTGATCACCTGGATCATCTTGCAGTGAATCCTTGCCACCACAGAAGTTAGTCCTGGCAACTGGTGTTCCAATTATCTTCATCCTCTCATGCCTCTGCTCAAGAACCCACCACCCTCTCTGGTGACAAAGAATTTAGCCAGTAAGGTTCAGAGATTGAAGCCTTTTTCTTTTCTTTATTTATAAATGTTGGTGAGGTACAGAGTAAAAAGACTTTTACTATTTCCATTATGCAACTATTACATCACTTTTGGTTACACTTTCATCAACTTACATACTTCACAGAACCATTTGGTTAATAGGTAATAAAAATCGAATGCATTCATGGGTTATATTCTCATTGATTTTTATTTCTTTCCTTTCCCCTATTTTCCCACATATTCATATAGTTACATCATATATTTTGAGATTTTCCTTTCCCTCTTTTCCCCTGTGCCCTCTATTTTATTTCCCCTCCCCCTTCCCCTTCCCCTCTTACTCCCATCCACAGATCCCCTCTCCCCTTCTTTCTACCCTGCTTGTATTTTCCCTTCTTAGATTGAAGTTTTATTTTCAAGGAGTTCTCTTTGCTTTTTCTTCTTAACTTTTTAGCTTAGCTTCTAACAACTGCCAGAATCAGCTTCACTGCCATTTTACCTTCATTTCTCCATTAAAATAGTTCCCTTGCTGTACCTGCTCTTCTTCCTCTCTAGTCTCTCCCTTTCCCCCTCTTTATCTCTCAACATTTTTCTCCTTAGCACAGTCATCCCTTGGTACTGCAGAATTGATTTCAGGGCTCTTTTTTATACTAAAATCTTTGGAGGCTCAAATATCTTTCATAAAATGTCTTAGTATTTGTATATAATGTAGGTCCATCCTCCCTATACTTTAAATCATCTCTGGATTACTTATAATATGTAATATAATATAAATGATATGTAAGTAATTGTTCAACTATATTGCTTAGGAAATAATGACAAGAAAAGAGAAAGTTTGTATATGTTTAGAAGCTTGCAGCTGTACTACTGTGGCGTCCAATCCTGTCAGATCTCGGAAGCTAAGCAGGGTCAGGCCTAGTCAGTACTTGGTTGGGAGACTGCCTGGGAACAACAGGTGCTGTAAGCTTAGGAGAAGGACCTGGCAACCCATTCCCAGGAAACAATCAGCCATTGAAAACTCTATGAATAGCGGAAAAGCACTAACCATACTGTTTTGCCTGTTATACTTATGCCTGCTGAGTCGGACACCAACTTGACTATATCTAACAAAAGGTTTAGAACAGAAGCAATGCTTTTGTAGTGCTGGGGAGTGAACTCATGCATGCCAGGCAAGTGCTCTACCCCTGAGCTGTACCTCAAGCTCAAAGTGTAGTTTTTAAAAATATATATATTTTCAAGACATCGTTGATTGAATCCACAGATGCAGAACCCACCGATATGGGGGGGGGACATGGTATAAGGCAACATTTACCCCAGCTCTCTCCAGCATAAGAAGAGGAAATTGAAAATCAGAAAGTATCATGACTTGTCTAGGTTGACTCCATGGTAGAGCTGATGGCAGAATTCTGATTTCTACTCCAGTGACATCATTTCAGTAGCTGTTGCAATTAAGTTTCAGAATGCAGTTGTAGCTCATTTCCCTTCCGTCACAGGTTTTCTCTGTAATTGGGAGCTACTTTTTACTTTCCTCCCAATAAACAAGACCCTGAAAACTCTTGAGAGTAAATTTCTTTGAGATTAAAACTGGTGTGCGTGTGTGTGTGTGTGTGCGCATGGGAGCGGGTGTGCTAGGAATATCAGGGTGGGGAAGAAGGCTATGGACAAGGAAATACTTTCATCGATAGGTCATTTTGTTTTGAATGAGTGTTTGAAGCCATCGCATTTCAATAAGTCTTTTCCTTGTGACCTGGTTTCTTTAGTCCACAGACTTGCGCGTCATCCCAGGATCACTTTCATCACTTTTGGCCAGTGGCCACAGAGTTTGGAATGTTGATTTTATTGCTTCTGGTTGGCATTTTTCAGGTCGAGGTCTTTGTCCTCTCTTTCATCTGTTTTTATTGAATAGAGCAGGGGTCCCTAAGCCCCAGGCCACAGACTGGTACTGGTGTGAACAGTGGCTGAGCTACAAGCCTCATCTGTATTTACACAATAAATGTAATGTGCTTGAATCATCCAAAACACCCTACTCTGCTGTCTGTGGAAAAAAAATTTTTCCACAAAACCTGTCCCTGGTGCCAAAAAGGTTGGGGACCACTGGAATAGAGGGAGGACTGTAAGTTAGGGTCTCTAGATGTCAGAGAAAAAGGCTATATAAAGTATAAATAAATGTGTTTCAGTGGAATTTGATTGGCATATTTAATATTCATGCATGGAATGAGGTCATTTTTAAGTAACTTTTATCAAGTGACAGTAGAACCTCTAGTCCTTTCTGAGTCTAAAATACTTATATTACTTAAATATTAAAAATGAACATCATGTTTTCTGATTATGTTTTAGGAGACATGTCTGTAAAAAAAGATGCTTCAGGAAAACTTTTATAAAACAAATCCTATCTTCATGTAAACTTTTAAGACACTGGGCAATTAAAACCTGCTTAGGCTTTGTACATATGTATTTATATCACAGATCAGAACAAATGCATGAGTAATAATTAAAGAAAAGTTTAGAGGGGTAGCTAATTTATGTTTCTGCTAAATCTCAAACCTGGAATTTCTGAAGATAAAAGTTTGGGTCTGTGAATTTGGCTTATCTTTCATTTATTCAGTAAAAGGTAGGAAAATTGAGATGATATGGTCTTTTTTTCCCTTACATGTATTTATTTCCTCCTACTGAAATAGTGATCATTTAATTCAATTTAATTCTGGAAGCATTTATTGATTGATTATAGTGTGCCAGATTTTGTGCTAGGTGCTCTGGATGATTCAAAATTAAATAAGATGCACTTGAACAGTGGGGCAAGATAGGCCCAATACCACTAAATGTGATAAACACCATTTTTACATTAGTGTTGTGAAGATCTCACTAGTGATGAAGTGGAGACACACAGACCCACACTGGAAGTTTAGAGTGTGTGGAGGATGGGCAGGAGGTGAGGCTGCAATGGCAGGGCAGGAAAGGTTGCTAAAGGCCTTACCGGTATGAAAAAGGGTAACATGAGCAGTGGAGGAACACTAATGTTTATAGAGGAGCTTGAGGCACATAAAAGGAAAGCTAATGGTACTGATCCTGCATCTTCTGGGCCAGTACATGGTAGGATTTCTGAGGAGCCCAAGAATTTGGCATTGGGGTTAGGATACTGGGTACACTGTGGTCAAGTGTTGAGTACTTGCTATGAGGCATAAGCCTGCAGCCATAGCACTATGGCTTCCAATTCCATCAGATCTCAGCAGCTAACCAGGGTTGGGCCTGGTTAGTACTTAGATGGGCAACCACTTGAGAACATCAGATACTGTAGGGTTGGGAGAAGGACCCGGTAACCCAACCCCAAAAGTCAATCCGCCATTGAAAACCCTATGAATAAGAGAGAAGCACTGACGACAGTGTTTTGTCTGTTGTAGGGTCGCTATGAGTCAGATATCTACTCAATGGCACCTAAGGACAACAAAAGATGAGGGATAACAAAGGGAGCCAATAGGTAACAAGGAAAAAGATTGGTAAAAGGTAAAGATGAAAAGGCCTGCAGCTGTACCACGGTGGCATCTGATCCCGTCAGATCTTGGAAGCTAGGCAGGGTCAGGCCTGCTTAGTACTTGGGTGGGAGACTGCCTGGGAACACCAGGTGTCGTAAGCTTGGGAGAAGGACCCAGCAACCCAGTCCCCTCCAAAAATAGTCAGCCATTAAAAACCTTATGAATAGCAAAGAAGCACGGCAATAGTGTTTCTGATGTTGTACATAGGGTCATTATGAGCCAGACACGGACTCCAGGGCACCTAACAATAACAACAAAGAGGAAAAAAAATCACACACTTATCGTACAGCCTATTAGCACCATTATACCAACTTTCTGTGGCAATGTTCAAAGTCAAGATAAAGATGGTTGTATTAATACTATTGATACTTGTTAATTTCACAAACATATTTTTTGATGTCTCCTTTGTCCCCCTAATGCCTGTAGTCACTCATCTTTCATTAAGATCTGTGAGGAAGGCCAAGAATACGCTGCTGCATGGGTCCTGAGCATGGGCGTGGAAATATTTTACCAAGAACAGACATGACGCCTTTTTGACAAGAGACAAATGTTTCATTCAAATGCTGCATTTCGCATATTGGAAACAGTAATGAATTCCTGTGCACCTTTCTACCTAGTTCACAATGTCAGGACCAGGCACTGAAGCACCTCAGGCTTTCCTCACAAAATTAAATTTAATGTTACACCCTCTAGTCGAATGGTGCATAAATCAAGCATTTGATTTGCATGGACTGTAGCAGGCAGCTCTGTTCTGGACAAATATAAACCCAACTCTGAATATTATGTCAGGGACAGGAACAAAGCAATCTAGGACTTCCAATAAAGTCTCATACCAAGTGTAATTCATGCGGATATTACACTGCTCTGTGTCAAGCCTGTTATTAAAACTCTTGTTTTAACCTCCTTTTTTCATTTCAAAAGAAAATGTTTTTCTTGACCTTCCTGTATTCAGAAAACCAGTGCACAGTCGAACCAGTACTATTTATAAACTGATGTCTACTAGTGACAACCATGGTCATATTTATTTTCTTCCCCCATCTCCCCCCATCTTGTGTAGAATACAAGAAGGGGTGCATATGAGTAATCAAGTGTAAAGAAGCAAAATGAAGGGCATGGAATAAATACCCTACAGGAGATTAGGTAACATGGATATTCACTAATGTTCTACCTCTGGCCATGGTCCCAAGAGAATGCTAAGAACCATTTCAGAGCAGACAAGTTTAAAAAACGACTCACTCACCAAAGTTAATGCACATTTGGATGCAGAATATGCACCCAATTCAGAAAAAGTAAGCCGAAATATGCATCATTTGATCTTGTTTCTGGCCTCAGCATATGCTGAGCTATGCATTTTCCTTACTCATATTTTCCCCATCACAGAGTATCTGAACTATTTTTTGCTTTCCTAAAAGTAAAACCAGTGTGATCTGAAATTGAGTGAGGCTTTGGGATAAGAAACATTTTTACAAATGCAAGATGAGTTTGCCCTAAATCCCAGAAGAACATAAATAGATCACGGACTAGCACATATTCTACTCCACATCAAGGCCTGTCATGTTTATTCTAGAATGCTGTGGGGGTATTACAAACAGAGCTTGCTCCTGAAGCCAAGTGCATTTCCAAGAAGGCACAGCTGTCCAGAACACATAACCAGGTGAAGATGTGAGCCTAAGAGCTGTACTGATGATTTGGTATCTGCAGTGTAATTTCTCCCAGCTGTCCATGAACATCTGTTAGAATTCAGAATGCTTCAAAATCTGAATAGGTAAAAATAAGTGTCTGAAAAAAAATTTATGATGTTTTAAGGATAGTAAATTAGGACTCATTCATTCACTTGTGAATGGATATATCCATAAATATTTATTAAATGGATACAATATGTCAGCCACTGTGGGAGGTAGTATGGGGAATATAAAAAATGTATCAGACCTAGATTTTACTTTCAAGGAATTTATTTAAAAAATCAAGGCATGTGAAATATAAGTAATTATTATATGAGTTGAAAAATGTCATGAGGTACATGGATATAGATGAGGGCTACATTATTTGTAATTGGAAGAAATTAGGGAAGGCTAGGTGGTCAGGATTTGGCCATGTAAAATGGGGGCTGGAAAAGAAAATCCATTGAGGGAGGAGGGCACAGGCAAACACTTATTTAGGGAAATCTCATGACAGACCATGAATAATGAATAGTGACTAAGTCTACACATTGAGCTAGTGAGTGGATGAAGGCAAGCCAAGAGAAATGAGATTGGAAAGGTGTTTAGAGTAGGGGTGGGCCACTGAATATTGGACCAGGCAGTTTAGAGGTGAAAAATAACCAATATGAAAATCATTAAGGATTTTCTGAGCAAGGAAATGACATGATCTAGTTTGTGCTTTTGGAAGACTAATATGGTGGTAGTACATAAAATAGAATAAAGAGCAGCAAACAGTATTAAGGAGACTGTTTAGTCCTATAGAGAAGAAACAACAATGTAAAATAGAAAAGTAGCATTGAGAACAGACAAAGAACAGAATAATACGCAAGCAGAATCCACAGACTAGGGGAAAATAGACAGTCAAAGGTGATTCTTAGATTTTGACTGGGTGAGCAGAAAAATCATAGAAGTGAAGAATAAAAACTCAAAAAACCTTTTTTTCTTTTATATTAAAAATTGCTATTATCAAAAAACCAAATATAATGTAGCTATTTAATATTTTTTACCTGATCTCAACATGCAATTTAATGACACTTGCTATTGTCAGCTATTTCACACACAGTAATTTAAGGACTTACATGGGTTTGGGGAGAAAGAAGAGAAATAAAATATTTCTAAATGGTTGTTTTGGTTATAAAGCCAGCACAAAAGTTCTTGGAATTTATCATTCTGATTATTTTGCTGATATTTTTAGAAATTACTACAGAAAGCCAGAGTGGAGCAGGTCCCAAAGACAGCAAATGGCTGATTTCAAGTACATTGACTTTGCTGATCATGATTTAAAGATTCGTATTGGAATAGAGGACCATCTAGTCCAGTCCAAGTTTATTTTGAAAGTACAGTCAGTCTACTTCATGGATAAGGTGTTTTCTAATTGACTGAAACACCAAGAAGGCTGATCTCTAAGCCAGCCTGTCAATATCCATACAGAGAATATCCCTAGTACCATCTCTCAGGCCAAGTGATTAACTGCATCGGCCATTTTAGCATAATAAATGTGAAATCAGAGCGATTGAGTGTTGCCACAGGCCTCCTGCTGTGGAAATAAATGCCCTCCCATCTTGGCAAGCTTAGAGCAGACCCAAAAAACTTGTCTTAAGTGTTAAGGCATAGCAAGCATGCCCTATGGTTTTGAAATAGAGACTTGATGTAGTTAATCCTACATGCCAGGCAATGTAGACTGTACTATTATCACTGTCCTTTGAGTTTGAAGTGAATATATTTCAATGGGAAACACAAAGTGGTCATTAGGATGCTTTTTCTAAACTTTGACATGTATCAGCTTCAAATAATGTGATTTCTACTTTGAGAGAACTCATGTAGACCTTGGAGATAGACAGCAACTATGGAAGGGATGAAGACTCTGGAAAATCTCTTCCCTGCTTTTAGACATTGGAGAAAGAAGAAGAGTAGATGCTGCAATTATGGCACCTGTTTATCACTAACAACTGTTTAAAAAGCATTGATTTTTCTTAAAATTCCTCAGCTAATTCAGGAAATGAGCCATATTTAATTTGTCAATTTTCTGACTTTGTAAATGTATTAAACCAACAAAATAGCTCACATAACCTGGTTATTAATTCTAGTTAATGTATCTCCCTAGATTATTTGATCCAGGTTATTGCTACTGTAAGAGAAACATGATATTATATAAAATGCAGCAACTGTTTAACCAAATTAAGTGATATCATTTGGAGGAAGTCATATTGAAATCAATGTCCTTACATTCCATTTTCCATCCTCAGAAATTTGCCTCTGACCTGCAATAAATAGTCATGGTTCTTGAGCTATTTAAGCTTGATTAAGGTATTTGTTATGCATTTGATGGTACACTGTAGTGCACAATGTCAATTCTCAACTGTCATCATCATGATTAAAAAGGGTAGAAGAGAGTGACCCTTATGTGGGACAAGTTGTAATAAATAATAAGGATGCCATGAACCTCTACTCCAATCACAAGGTTTAGCCAAAGTGAATAAAAATACTAGCAGGATATCTAACCAAAAATGTTGCTAAGTAAATGATGCTAAATTTTCTTATTAATAAAAATTACTTTCTGTTGCCCGGCTATT
This sequence comes from Pedetes capensis, assembly GCA_007922755.1. Classification (NCBI taxonomy): domain Eukaryota; kingdom Metazoa; phylum Chordata; class Mammalia; order Rodentia; family Pedetidae; genus Pedetes; species Pedetes capensis. Next base: position 60,671 of record VMDO01008047.1, on the reverse strand, counting down.
GTGAGGGGATCTAGTTATGAATACAAATGAGAAGAATGCAATTGACTTCAGAGAAGCACCTCATGTGACCTACAGGGTTGGTTTAATGGAAGTATTTTAATTTGAAAAATAATTTAGGTGAAGGGAGACAGTCCAATCAAAATTCCAGCAAAGAGAACACTTGGGTATAAGGGGAAATGCCTAAACCAGTAGTACAGCTGGGTTAGCAAATCTCATAAGCACTTAAAAAAATACAGGCCTGAAAAGTTCTCATTGGTTCTTTGCATGTCAGCCAAGTGACAGCAATTAAAGCTGGTTTCTCGTCTTGAGAGCCTTAAAGAGTGGCAGTGTAATGTCAAACAACTTGCTCACTGAATTGTCTGAGATATTTTCCCTTTGCTGAAGCTCACTCTTTAGCAGTGATGAATTGAATAAAGAGAATAACAAACAGCTGTACCAGTGTGGTCTCCAGTCCCATCAGATCTCATGAGCTAAGCAGAGTCCAGCCTGGTTAATATTTGGATGGGAGGCCGCCTGGGAACACCAGGTGCTGTAGGATTCAGAGAAGGATCCAGCAACCCGCCCCCCAACAAACAAACAAACAATCAGCCATTGAAAACTCTATGAATAGCAGAGAAGCATGACAGTAGTGTTTCATCTATTATACATAGAGTTGCTCTGAGTCTGACACCAGCTCGAGGGCACCTAACAACAACAACAGAAACATTAATCACAATTTTTATTAAAAGTTTACCATGATCTAGGCATGTATAGATTATCTGTTTTACTCCTAACACTAACAATTGAGATTGATATGATTACCTTTTTTTTTTTTTTTTTTTTTAAAGAAGAAGGTTAAGTAACACCTTTTGGCAAGTATGTGGTGGATTTGGCCTTGAATTTAGGCGATCCAACTCTTTCCTATTTGCCCATCTCTTATATCATAATCTCTTCCTAAGTATAATGCATGTGGATAGATTTTTAAAAATTGAATCCTGTTTAATTGTGGCACAGACTTTTTTATTTAAAAGATTTTTAATGTTATTTTTAATGCTTCTAAAATGGTTATCATACATTCATTCAAAACAATTTATGAAGCATCTGCCATGTGCCTGGCATTGTTGGTGCTAAGGACGTGAAGGGTAAGATTCAACTGGGCTAATCTGAAAAAAGATACAACATATTCACACATGCATCTTCTGGGAATAACCATGGTCTTTATGTTTTTAATATCTAATCACAAATTTAGGTTTTCATGCCAAGAACTCTTGAGACCAGGTAAATCTTTTATTATTTTTCTAAAGTGGAAGTAACTTCTATTTTGTGACTAATTGTTAAAAAAAAAAAAAACCTGCAATACATAGTAACATGGAGAAGAAAGTAAAATCTTCCATAATCCTTATCTAGTGACAAGCAGGATTAATAGTTTTGTCTATTTCTAATTACCTTTTTTTTTTTTTGTGGTAGTAGAGGTTGAACCCAGGGCCTTGATTTGCATGCTTTGCAAGTGCTGTGCCACTGAGCTGCACCCCTAGCCTAATTTTTTTTTTTTTTAAGTTTTTGAGACAGGGTCTTGCTAAAGTATGCAGACTGCCTCTGGTCTCTAACTTGTGATCCTCCTGCCTCTGCCTCCCAAGTAGCTGGGATTATAGGTGTGCACCACCATGCTCAGCTCTACCTTCAAAATGTTTATTTTTTCTCTTTTTTGGAAACAGAGATAAAACTATCCTTGATGTTTCATAACTTGTTCAATATATACCTAGTAGCAATATCAGATGAAATGCATCTTTTAGTTGGGTTAAAACATGTAAATTTAAACTGGCATGGTGGTGCACATGTATAATCTCAGCAACTCAGGAGATGGAGGCAGGAAGATTGTGAGTTCAAGGCCAGAGGCAGCCAGCATAATTTAGTGAGAGCCTGCCTGTAAGTAAAAAATAAAAAATGGGCTAAGAGTGCATCCCTGCAAAGTATGTGAGAGGAGCTAGGTTCAACACCATAAGGACCACAAAAAGATAATAATAAAATGAAAGTGAGAGAGACAGAGAGAGAGAGAGAGAGAGAATGAGAGAGGGAGGGAGGGAGGAAAGGAGAGAGAGGGAGGGAGGGAGGGAAGGGGAGAGAGAGAGAGAGAGAGGAAAGAACGAAAGAAAGAGAGAGAAAAGAAGGAAGGGAGGGAGGGAGGGAGGGAAGGAGAGAGAGAAAGAGAGGAAAGAACGAAAGAAAGAGAGAGAGAAGAAGGAAGGAAGGGAGGGAGGGAGGGAAGGAGAGAGAGAGAGGAAAGAACGAAAGAGAGAGAGAGAAAAGAAGGAAAGAGAGAGAGAGAGAAAAGAAGGAAGGAAGGAAGGAAGGAAGGAAGGAAGGAAGGAAGGAAGGAAGGAAAAATCAGATTGAATTCTGTATAGAGTTTTTGGGATGCAGGAAGGATGAGGAATGGATCTTGCTATGTAAACGAGGCTGGCCTCAAACTTGAGATCTTCCTGCCTCAACTTCCTGAGTTCTGGGATTACAGGTGTGTGCCACTACATCCAGCTGTGCTTAGTATATTAACCATGCCTTATGTTACCAGTCTCCTTCTGATGGACATTTAAATTGTTTCTAACATCTTTATTTTTATAAACGTCTTGTGATGGACTCCTGTATATAATTCTTTTCTCTTGTCTTAGTCCCTAAACAGTAACTTCCAGCAATAGAATTGCCAAGCCAGAGGCCATGCTCTCTTTTGGGAAGACTTTCAACAAAAATTTACAAATTTCTTTCTAGATAGTTTATAGTAATCTTTCCTCTTAGAAGTATTATATGAAATTGCCTATCTTCTAAAGCTCAAAGTTGTCAATATCATGATAACACCCAACATTTACATGGAACTTTATCACAATGAAATATTTTAAAATATGTTATTTTATAGTGACTTACAAGGTCAGCCAGGACAGTTTATTATCCTCAATTTATCATTGAATAGGTATTCCCAATTTGTGATTGAGGAAATCAATATTTCACAAGGTGAGATTCTTTTTCTGGTTCTTGCTCTCCTAGAGGTGAGCCCCAGCCCACCAAAGTGACATCTGTAGAGCCCTCCCACATTTTATTTCTGATGATATCAACTGACGTATGAATTTTACTTTGCTTAACTAATAGTCCTTGCCTTGAAGAGCATTTATTGTATATATTTTTTCTTCCAGGTAGATATGAAAGAAGTCAGTCTGACTTATTTATTTATTTACTTATTTTTTGTAGTACTGGGGATTTGAACTTAGGGCCTTGTGCATGCTAGGCAAGTCCTTTACAACAGAGCTGTACCCTCAGCCCTGTTTTTATTTTTTTGTTCTGCTAAACTGCTGGAGAAGGACATCACGTTTGGAAGAGTGGCAGGTCAACACAAAAGAGGAAAACCCTCCACCAGATGGATTGACACAGTGTCTGCAACAATGGGCTTAAACATAAATAGGATCGTTTGCCTGGCACAGAATTGGCAAGTGTTTCGATTTGCTCTACATAGGGTCGCTATGAGTCGGACTCGACTTGACGGCACCTAACAACAACAACAACAAACTGCATAGGCTGCCTTTGGCCTCGAGCCTGTGATCCTGTTGCCTCAGCCTCCCAAATTGCTGGGATTATAGGTATGTACCACAGTTCCTGGCAGTCTGACTCTTTCTTAGTCCCATCCAGCCCCAGCAATAAGCCCATGTCCAACTCTCCTCACACTGCCTCCTGAACTGCAGTGGGAGCCAGAAGATAAGTACAGAATATTCTTACACCAGTAGCTCCATGCTCTCCTCATATTCAATCACAAAGACTAATGAATCAGAGATGATTATGGTGGTAAAAATCCAAATGCAGATTTTTGCTGTCCTTACTAATGAGAGGAAAATATAGTAGATCATTGGCCTAAAGGCTCCAGATGCCATTCCTTTGTAACTTAGAGTGCATTAAAAAAGCTTCAGTCAGCAAGATAAGTTAATTTTTTATGACCTTTATAAACTCTTTTAGCCTGTATCTTGGGAGCTTCTCTTAAAGATTAAATTTTTAAAAATCCTTTTAGCTCAGGCCGACATAGCATTTGAATCTTTTTTGCTTCAAAGGCTACATCCAAAATCTATAAAGAAATTCTGATCGTGACAATTATTGTCAAAGTAATGATTAGCTAACATGTCGTTTTTAGTTTTTACTGATCTTGCCTCTATGATACTAATCCAATAGAGCGCACTTCTTAATGTAAAAGTTGCATAAAGGATGCATCATCCCTATTTGATTTTGCCTGCATTTGCAAAGTCTTGAAACAGCAAATGGAATCTTCATTTTCACAATGACAAGGAGGCACCTCTTTCACATAACTATTGGGTTCAAAGTGGGGGTATGGGATACAGATACCAAAATTTCATTAAAAGAAAAATAAGCCCACATCCTATGAATTTCTGAGTTGTATTACTGTATAATTGAGGCCATGGGCTTTAGTAAACCATATAGCATCGTTACCCTACATGATAGGTGTCATTTTGCCAGGAAAAGGAATGTGAAAGATTCTTCCCTGATGGCATCATAGATTTAATTTATCACACAAAGTATGTAGTTTCTTCTCACCTCTTTGGTTGTAGGATATCAGTTTCTTTTCAACATTGTGCTTCTGACTGGCTTGATTGGTGACTATAAGAGTCCTCATCCTGGACATCTGTCACTACTTCTATTACATCCAACCTACTGACCCAGAAAATCTGTGGTTGACACAATTGATTTCTCTCTAAGACTCATTCAGCATTTATTTTATTTTTGACATTCCTCTACCTAGAAACTCAGTCCCCCTTCTCTGTGTGAAAGAAACATAGCCCTTCATAAAAAGAGCATACTGGGAAGGGAGGGGCTGAAGCAAAGCATGAGCCCTGCTTAGGAGGACTCCTGGAAGTAACTGGATTTATTAAGATGTATTGGAGCTTTGGTGGCTCTGCCACTATATGCTCACTTCTTGAGAGACCTTTAAGATCAACAACAAAAACAAAACAACAACTAGTAATAACATTAATAAAAGAAAGAAAGGAAAAGGCTCAAGTTAGACTTATTTCTGTACTATTAAACTGTACTCTGGATTAATTTTTAACTTTCGCTCTGTGTTTCTTTCCTTCACTCCTGGAATCCCTTTCCTAGGTCCCAGAAAACATATTGGTTTCAAACTAACATATAAAAACTACATGCTTTAAATACATGCTTGACTGTTATCTATTATTTTTCGTATATACCTCCATGCTGCTTCATTATACAGAAAGGCTACATGATTTTTTTCAAGGCATATAGATAATCAGCTGCCAGATTCAGAATACAACCTCAATTGTTTATCTTGTAAATATATTGACATCTTTTTATGTGCTCTAAAATCTAATGATCTGGCTTCATCATGAATCATCCTATGAATTTTGTTGAGACATGAGCAATGGGAAAATGACATAGAGGTTCAGGTGAAATTTCAGTAGTGGAATTTTCTCACTGAATTCGCATATCTAAGCAAATTAAATTATTTCTCTGTTAATCACATGAACAGAATTTTCAGTTTGGGCTGAGTCTCAAGTCTAAACAGATATAGTTAATATTTAAGATTTTAATTTTTTTTCTATTCATCAATTTCAATATTTTATTTTCACTTTTAGAAACTTACTAGTAATATGTAGGGATCACATTTTCTAAAGAAATCCACCTTTTGTTTTTACACAGAGCAATATAAAACTCTATGGGCCATAAACGTGACTGAACAGAAGACTTTTGAAGCAAATATCCTTTGAAAATTTCTTCTGATTCTACTCAACATTGTTTTCATTCCACAACAACAAAAGAATCAGTGCAATGATTTTGGAGAGAAGGTAACTTAGTTGGCTCTATCAAAGATAAAACACTTCCAGGGTTGCAGGAGCTGCCGTTTACTATAGTGCCACCATGAAAGATATGAAGATCATTATTTACTAGAAATAAAGGAACAAGGCAGAAATCGATTACTACGACACTAGATTTATGTTTCCATTGCTCTCTATATACATCTCTATTTGTCCTAACTTCATGGGGAAGATATTTAATACATAATGGAAGGAGCCTGTTGCTTTTGATTTATTTTTTGTTTATTATTTTTGGCATTCCATAGAGAAATTCTGGAAATCAATACTGTCTGTGTGTGTCTGAGCACCCTGGACAGAGTATAGGTTTCAAGCTTCTGAAGGGACAAAGGAACTCCCTCTACGTACTGAGTTCTGTTTTAATATATCAAATCATATCATTTGCTTATGGAAGAGAGCAGCTTTTATTTATTTGTGTGTTTTATATGGTATTATGAGCGCAGATACAAAGGCTAATTTAGTCATAATTGCAACAAAAGAGCACTTTGTAGTATTTGAATTGTTTAGGCTATTTCTGCCTCCTTAGAGCCCAAGGAATGAGTCTCACTAATCCTAGCTAATGCTCTCTTGTCAATTAACTAGAGAACTAGGTCCATCTGGTTCATAAAGGCAGAAATATACAGATATTATGAAATTTAAATTTGAGTAAGAGGATGATTGGTGATGCAGGTAAGATGGACTCTGTCTTTCAATACTCTCTAACTAAACAATTGAGGTTTAAAAATGAGGCAGGTTGAGTCCACCAACACTAATTTATTGAGATCAAGGGAGCAGAAAAATTCTATTGATTTATTTACTCGTTGATTGATTGCAGTACTGGGGGTTGAACTCAGTGCATGCTAAGCAAGTGCTCCACCACTGAGCTGCATCCCTAGTGCCTTTCTTACTTTTTATTCTGAGACATGGTCTCACTAAGTTGTGTAGGCTGCCTGTGACCTAGAAATCACAATCCTCCTACCTCAGCTTCCTGAGTGGCTGAGATTTCAGGCATGGACCACCACACTCAGCAGATTTAATTTAATTTAATTTAATTTATTTAATACATATTTATTTTATTATTTCATTTATTTTATCATTCATTTATTAAATATTTAAAATAAATAAACTATCTATTTTGTTATTTATTTATTAAACAGTTATTAAATATTTATTTTATTTTAAATTATATTTAAAGGAAAGGGTGTATTTTGCTGTTACATGAATTTATGACAGAGAGAAACCCAGAGAGACAGTGTGCATGTAAAGAGAATAGAAATAATAAGACTGTTCAGTGTTACATAATGGTAGAAGAATATGGACAGGTGGAGCAGGATTACCATTGAGATGCTAGAAAACTCAATATATGTTTGTGAACCAGATTAGTACTTTTGAAAACACAGGAATAACATGGTTAAGAGGGTGCAGCTTAAGGCCCAACTTGTCTATGATAAATCCCAAGAAGTAGTTGGGTCAAGGATTGACAATGCAACTTTACAAACAGGCAAACACATTCAGAGAAGTCACTTAACAGTTTTATCAGGGTCATGACACACAGATTTGGTGGTGGGAATTAGCAATGGGTGAAAATAAATAAGTTTCCTTTGGGATTTGTTAAATTTTAGCTGTAAAGTAGTAGACTTCTTTTTGTTGTTAGGGGCCATCAAGTCGATGTTCAACTCATAGCAAACCTACGTACAACAGGTGAAACAGTATTGTTAGAGCTTCTCTGGTATTCATAGGCTTTTTAATGGCTGATTGTTTTTTCGGGAGTGGGTTGCCAGTCCTTCTCCCAAGCCTACAGCACCTGGTGTTCACAGGTGTTTTCCCATCCAAGTACTAACCAGGCCCGACCCTGCTTAGCTTCTGAGATCTGACGGGATTGATGACACAGTGGTAGTAAAACCCAAATGTAGAATCCTCTGTGACTTTAGTGGGTATATGAACTGGAAGAAGAATTTCAGGCACAGAGTCTCCCCTTACTAAATGGACCTTATTTGATTCTAATTTTTTTCTTCTCATAGAGCTGACCTTCTTCTGGACCTGACCTTCTCATGGAGCTCTCTTGTATAGACTCCCTGCCCCTCTAGGCACAGGGCCTTTATTAATCTACTTCCCAAGTATGAACAACCCCCTTTTCTCTAACAAAGATGAAATGGTTGTGGTTTTCAAAATTAGGGTGACTAACTACTAAAGACAAAAGGAAAATGAAAAACACATGAGTAATAAACATTTGAAGGAATGAGGTTTTGATCTTAGCTAAATTACTCCCAAATCTCATCTTTTATCTCAACATATACCTTCTCTTCTAAGCCAACTACCTCTAATTGTAGGGGGCAGGTGGAACTTTACCCAAAGATTTTCCAGCATCTCCTTTTCTAGCTACTAACTTATCTTTTCTGCTGGGCCTTCTACCAAATTCCATTACCCAAGAACTACCCAAGAACTGGACTTTAGTAATATTGTCTTTTTTTTTTTTCTGGTACAGAGACCAGAGAAAATTTCAGATGGAATCTTTCACTGGAGTTCTGTTTTATTGTCTGAGAGACTTGCCTAATGCAAGGCTAGTTGTTTGATTATGGTTATTGATTCTTCAGGGTATAATTCCATACCAACACACTAAACAATAAACCTCTTCTAGACAATAATAAGGGGCTGGGATTTAGCTTAGTTGGTAGAGCACCACTCTGCAATCTCTGATGTCCTGGATTCGATTCCCAGCACCACAAAAATGGGAGAAGGACGTGGTAATCCACTCCCAAGGCAATCCTGAAACAATCAGCCATTGAAAACCCTGTGAGGGTTGTTATGAGTCGGACACTACTTGACAGCACCTAACAACAACAACAACAACAACAACAACAACAACAACAACAACAACAACAATAATAGGAGAATACTTATATACTGCCAGTGTGCTAGGTATGGAGGTACAGGGAAAATTAGGATTATGTATTTGGAGGTCAAGAAAAGTAATTACATATTTGAGATTCCTCAGCATACAGATGTAAGCTATTGTGATTTGATATTAAGATTTACCTGGGAGAGAATTACTTAGGAATTACAAGCAGAAGACAAAATCTTGAGAAATAACCCCAGTTAGGATGTACCAGGGCTGGGATTTAGCTCAGTTGTTAGAGCAATGAGCTGCAGTCTTTGAGGTCCAGAGTTCAATTCTCAGCACCGCAAAAATGGGAGAAGGGCCTGGCAATCCACTCCCAAGGCAATCCTGAAACAATCAGCCATTGAAAACCCCATGAGGGTCACTATGAGTCAGATACTGACTCGAGGGCACCTAACAACAACAAGGTTGTACGAATTTTTAGAAGATTGAGACACCAGCACTGCAAAAATGGGAGGACATGGCAATCCACTCCCGAAGCAATCCTGAAACAATCAGCCATTGAAAGCCCTATGAGGGTTGCTCTGAATTATACCTGACTCTGTGGCACCTAACAACAACAACAACAACAACAACAACAACAACAGAAGACAGAGAAAGCAGAGGTAGAGTGAGCAGTAGCATCATAGCAACAGTGTGTAATTAATGCCACAGATAAATGAGGCAGAATTGCTTGCTTGGCCTCAGGAGGTACAGTCATTGCTCAGTACCCATGGAGGATTGGTTCCAGGATGTCCTGCAGACCCAGAATCTGTGGATGTTCAATTCCTTTATATGAAATGTTAGTATTGGCACATAACATTTGCACATCCTTCCGTGTATTTTAAATCATATCTGAATTGCTTATAATAATGAATACAATATAAGTTCTATTTAACTAGTTATACTGCATTGCTTAGGGGATAATGATAAGTAAAAGGTCTGTACATTTTCAGCACTAATGAAATTTTTCTCCAAGTATTTTTGATTTGTGATTGATTAAATCTCGTGAGGCAGAACTCACTGATATGGATGGCCAACTGGAATTGGCAACCTTTGCATGAACAGTTTGTGTGGCTGGCAATATCCATTGGGCTGCCTTGGATACACTTAAAACATGACAATTGCTAGCATTTGTAACTCTCTGTATCAAGGTGACTCCTTTTTGAGTAATCACCAAATTTTAGCTATTTCTTATCCAACTTTGTTTTTTAGCATTTCCAAAAATTAGTGTATTTTGGGGGCGAGGACAGCAGGGTCAAGTTCCTTCTATTAAGATTACACAAAGACTTCATTAAATATTGATATACTTTATTTTGCCAATTGCAGTGAAAATACTGAATCTTGAAGATGTTTGTGCTCTCAATAAAATCAAAAGGATTAAAGAACTGAAGTTCAGAATGTGAATGTGGTGCTCCACAGACTCTTAGTTTAGCCACAGCTCTCCTGATTTTGTTTGTTTGGCCCCCTCTGTAGCTGGTCATTCCTCACCTCTGTGGCTCCCACTAACTCAGGGTAAGCTGTTGATTTGTTTTTTCACCCACTGGTCCTTGAAGTTTGTTTAATCTATATGCCTAGAGATACTCTACATGTTATGTTTTTGAAGTCATGAATATTATTAAAGTTTAATAGCTATCAAATACTAAATACTTACTATGTGCTACATACAAGCTTGCAGCACTGTGGTGTCCCATCCTGTCAGATCTCAGAAGCTGACCAGGGTCAGGCCCAGTTAGTAGTTGGATGGGAGACCACCTGGGAACACCAGGGGCTATAGGCTTGGGAGAAGGACCTGGCAACCCACTCCCAAAAATCAATCTGCCACTGAAAACCCTATGAATAGCAGAGAAGCAGTAACAATCATGTTTCCCGTGCTGTATATAGGGTCACTATGAGTTGGACACCGACTTGAAGGCACTTAACAACAACAACACACAAAACAAAAAGTATATTAAATGGATTATTTTATTTTATTCTCACAAAAACCTATGGGAAGTGTTATTATCCCCATTTTATGGGTTAGAAAATTGACACTTCAGTTTACACAAGCATTAAGTGGCACAATAAGGCTTGAATCCAGGTATTTTTGGTGTTGAAATTCTTGATCTAAACTTATACTTCTATTTTAGAGTGTGTTGCTTGACTCATGATTATTCTGCTTTCAGATTTGGTGAAATCATAAATTTAGGTACAATAAGTAATTGGAAAGCTATGCATGCATCACCATTAATCTTAATAAATGAGATGCTTATTAAGAAGATCTTAGATACTCTATTAGTTTTTGAAATGTCAAGCTAAGCTAAGAGTAATAGAATATGATATGATATATTAAAACATTATGGATGTCAAACTCCAAGTTCAAAATAATTATACATTTTAAGGAATAAAATGAATGACCACTAGTATTTTCCTCAGCAAATAGGAACATCAAATCTATCCTTCTGTTGTTATATATGTTGTTGTTGTTAGGTGCTGTTGAGATGGGTCCAACTCATAGAGACCCTCATTGGATCTTCAATGGCTGATTGTTTTAGGATTACTTTGGGAGTGGATTGCTGCATCCTCCTTCTATTTTTGCCATGCTGGAGATCGAACCTGGGTTCTCAGAAAGTGTGGAGCAGCACCCTACCAACTAAGCTAAACTCCAGCCTATTGTTACATATAATGCCACATAAAAGATTTTATCCAGTATAAAGCCAGCATGAAGAGTATAAACAAATACACTTTAACACACTCTGAAATACATAGTGTGATCAAAAGATTCAGTGGATGTTTAAATAAAAAATGTGTTAAAATAAAAGACACATTGCTATTGTTGTTGTTGTTAGGTGCCCTGAGTCAGTATCCAACTAATAGTGACCCTGTGTACAACAGGCAAAACAATATTATCAGTGCTTCTCTGCTATTCATTGGGTTTTCATTATCTGGTGGTCCCAGGTGGTCTCCCATCTAACTACTAACCAGACCTGACCCTGATTAGCTTCCGAGATCTGATGGGATCAGACACCACAGTGTTATAGCTGCATTAATCCCTCTCAAAATCTTCCCTTTCCTTTGAATACACTTATTCTATTGTTCTTGCCACTTTTTGAAGCAGTTCTGGAAGTCCTCTTTATATGTGTCTTTAGTTACACTGTCATGGCTGCTGCAATGCCTTGAAATGGCTCAAAATATTGACCTTTCATGGTCATTTTGACTTTGGGGAAGAGCTACAAGTCTCAGGGTGCTAGATCTTGTAAATAAGGTGGATGAAGAAACATCATAATTTCTTTTTTTTTTAGAATTTTATTTATGGAGCTAGGGTTTAACTCAGTTGGTAGATGCTGCTCTATATTCTCTGAGGCCCTGAGTTCGATCCCCAGCATGGCAAAAATGGGAGAAGGATGTGGCAATCCATTCCTGAAGCAATCCTGAAACAATCAGTCATTGAAAATCCTATGAATAGCAGAGAAGCACTGATAAAGGCATGGGCATGCCAGAGTGTTTGGGAGTGGTTCGTTCTGTTGTACATAGGGTCACTATGAGTCAGACCTGACTCAACAGCACCTAACAAGAACAACAATTTTATTTATACCTGTTAGTGGGGTACATAATAATACATCAGTTGATACATTCATTAAACAGCTATCACATCAGTATTCTTAATACTCATCTCCTTAAACATTTTAAAAAACAAAATAAACATAAAAAAGGAAAAAGAAAAAGAATTTTGATTAAGGTGAAATGACGGTGTATACCACCATGGGTTATATGGTGACATTTTTTTCCTCTTTCATATTTTCATAGAGTTGCATCCTGTATTTTGTATTTTTTCTCTCCTTCTTTGCCTCTATATGTTGTTCCCCCTTTCCCTCCTCCCTTCTACATCCACCATTCCTCTCCAGTAGTCCCCTCTCCGCTCATATTGGGTCAACTTGTATTTTCCATTCTTATATAAGAGTGGTTGTTCATTTACCTATGCATGCACATATGTATACATGTATAATTTTTCCCTTTAAGGTAGATTTATCTCCTTCATATAAGCAAAATTATGATACTCTCCAGTTCCATCGATTTTGCTGCAAATGACATAATTTCATTCTTCTTTACAACTGAATATTCCATAGTGTAAATAGGCTATAATTTTTTATTCAATCCTCTGTTAATGGACCTCTAGGTCAATTACTCTAGGTTGAGTCCATATCTTTGCAATTGTGAAGAGTGCTGCATTAAATATGGAAATGCAGGTGTCCTTATCCTCACCAGCATTTGTTGTTATTTTGTTGTTGTTGTTGATCTTGGTGATTCTTACTGGAGTGAGATGGAATCTCAGTGTAGTTTTGATTTGCATTTCCCTAACAGCTAGGCATGTTGAGCATTTTTTCACGTGTTTATTGGCAATTTATATTTCCTCTTTTAAGAAGTGTGCAATTTCATTGACCACTTATTGGATTAAGTACAGTTGCTTTGTACACTGTAATGTTTTTATTTGACAGAAATTGCCATGCCAGAAGCCATGTGTGACATGGAGCATTGTCATGATGAAGAAGGAAACTACAGACATGAAAAGGGACTTCCAGAACTGCTGCAGAAAGTGGCAAGAACAATAGGATAAGTGTTGACGTCATTGGGAGGATTTTGAGGGAGATTAATAACAATGTGTCTTTTACTGTGATAATTTTTACTACTAAACTTTCACTGTATTATTATTATTATTATTATTATTATTATTATTATTATTATTATTTGTAGGGGTTGAACTCAGGGCCTCACATACACTTTGCAAATGTTCTACCACTAGGCATAGCACCCCCAGTCCATTTTTTACTTTTTATTTTGAGACATGGTCTTGCTAAATTACACAGGCTACCACTGGCCTTGAATTTGGTTCATCCTGCCTTTGCCTCTCAAAATGCTTGGATTACAGGTGTGGGCCACCATGACGGCACATTCACCATATTTTTTTGGATCACATCTTCTATATTGGGTGCACACCATGCTCTAAGCACTAAGATGACTCAGCTGTGAATGTGTTACATTGCCCCATCATTTTATAATATTTGATTTATATTTTCAATGAGAGAAGCTGAAAGGCATAGAGAATGCAGGCCTATAATCCCAGCACTTGGGAGACAGGTAGAAGGACTGGCCCAAGTTCAAGAACAGCCTGGTCTACATAGTGAGTTCTAGGACAGCCATGGCTACATAGCAAGACCCTGTCTCAAAAACCCCAAGACCCTGTCTCAAAAACCCCAAACAAAGCTGGGTGCAGTGGCACATGCCTGTAATCCCAGTGGCTCTGGAGGTGGAGGCAGGAGAATTGCAAGTTTGAGACCAGAGGCAGTCTGCGTAAATTGGCAAGACCCTGTCTCAAAAAAAGTGAACAAAAAATGGGCTGAGGGTGCAGCTCAGTGGTCCAGCACTTGCAAAGCATGTAAGCGTGAAGCCCCCAGTACCACAAAACAAAACAAAACAAAACCCCAAACAAACAAAAACCAAAAAACTAAAACAAACAAACAACGATCTAGAAAAGAGTGATACTTGAACAAAATATAAGTAATGGAAATGGGGAAATGGGGAATTTCTGAATTTACTGACTTAAAAAAAATATGTCCCTCATGGATTTGAGAGATAAGGATGTATTTGGTAGAAAATAGAACTTCATTGGAGAAATGCCCAATTTATAGCTGAAGCCTCAGTAGGTAAAGAAAAAGTATTAGGGAAGACTGTTTACCAGAATCATGCCAAATGCCTGCATCATACACCTGCAGATCTTTTACCACCACCTGTATGGCATTGGCTTCCACTTATTGGGAGCACATTTGTTCTGTTTGGAACCATGCAATTATAGTTTTAAAACATGCACTAAAAGAGCCTTATATATCTTAGTCACACACAATAAAGGAAAAGTCATCCTGACTTTATACAGAATCAATAGATGATGTTTTCTGAATAAAAATCGAGATCTTCTAAGAAATAAAATTTTCTATCCTATTTTCTCTTTCTTCACATTTTCCTTCATCAAATTCTCACAGCCCCAACTATCAGTGTAGGTATTTCTCAGTCTATAGTAAAATTCTTCTCATGAAAATCTCTTTCCAGGGTAGAGTCAGATCAACAATAGAACAAAATGTCTGTATTCTGACACCGCCTGTCCCCAAGCCTCTGGAACTCACCAAAAGCAGTTGGTCAACAAAGCCCTCTCTCTGCTATGGAGCTCTCTCACAGTTATCAGAGAGGCAAATGTGTATCAGCTGAGCAAATGATTTCTCCTCTGTGAGGCTAAAATGTACTGTTTCTTGTCACGCTACCAATAGATGTGAGCAAGCCTATCAATATGTTTTTCCTTCTTCAGTGTGTGCCACATGTGGATTTTTTCAGGCCACACAAGCTCTGAAAATACCAGAACTGGGTTCCAATATATATCAATAACAATTTATAGCTGATAGATAGCTTTCTGGAAAAGAATTGGAATCCACTGAAGCCTAGCAATACAGCCCCCACAAAAGGCCTCGTCCAGGCCCAGGATCAATGTCATCAGAAAAATTTATGGGACCGCCACGAAACCCTCTGAGGTGCAGTGGCATTCTCTGCAACCTTTCTTGGAGCCCATCAATTATGGTTTAATAAGGTCTTTCCCGCCACAGGAACAGTCTCTCAGTAAGGCTTTCATTCTGCCACTGCCTCTCTCATGTATACATGTACAGATAAAAGCAATTGTTCCTTTATCACAAGTGTGGCCCCCTGAGAGATAGTTATTGTAGTTGCCTATTTGGATTCTGGTAAATCTTTGTGGTTTCCCTCATTGGTTCTGTTTTCTTGAGGGAATTTGAATGGTCAGATGCCAGCTTTCAAGATCTTTCTGAAGTCAAAACAAAACCAAATCAAACCAAAACCAAAACCTTGTCCATACAACATTTCACATCCCTGCATGCTTAAAAACTGTAAAATGTACATATCTGGTTGAATATTATAACAACATTTTTTTTTATGGAGACAGTCATAAGCTCTGTAGTGGAGGGTAGACTTTGGTGTATTGAATATGGGTTTGCTACAATTTGGGGCTCCTCCACAGGTGGGATGCAGAACTGTGGGCTTTTGACTCAGGGCAGCTCTATGTTATCTTAATGCTGTCCTCAGGCTTGACATCAATATGTATTTAACTGAATGCAGGATGTTTCTTTGGGAGACAGGGTAGTGACTTGTTCTAGGGGAGTCATTGGTGGGTTCTAGCCTCTCTGAAAGAATTACCAGCAATCAGGGAAAAAATATTTCACTTCCATGATGCCCATAATATACAGAGTCACGAGTCACCTAATGACAGGGACATGTCCTTACGAATGTATTGTTAGGCGTTTTATCACCATGTGAACATCATAGAGTGTACTTCCACAGACTCAGACAATTACAATGTTACTAAGCAATATGACCTTATGGGAACCGCCATTGCATATGTCCTTTCTTGTTGACCAAACCATCGTCCTACAGCACATGATGGCATGTCTTCCATATCCACATTTATACAGGATCCATGCTTGTGCATGTGCACATCATATCCACACACATTCGTGTGTACGTTTTTACATGAGTTTTAGGAAAACTGTTTTAGGGATGATACATCATTACCTGTCCTGCTTTTTTTTCTGGATGAATCATGCTTTATTTTCTTTATGTAATCATAGCAGCCTTAGTGCAGTGATGAGCTACAGAAGGATCCAGTCTTCCTTCTAAGATTTGAGTCATGTGTTTGATTCAGAAAGAGGTTTTAGACTATGCAAAAAAGGCTTCTGGGGTAAAGTCTGATTAGGGAGGAAATCTCCATGGGAAGAAATAGGAAACTCTCACTGCATCAAGGTAGCATCCATCTTTACTCTTGTGAAATATCTTTAATGCTAGTTGATTCACCATTGATAGAGTTTGCTTTTTGCCATTATTAATTTTGGGAACAAATTCAAAGTCACAAAATCCTTATTAAATAAGAGTGAATATCTAGATGAAAACAAATTAATGACCTGAGTAGCCCTGTGGCATCCGATCCCGTCAGATCTTGGAAGCTAAGCAGGGTCGGGCCTGGTTAGTACCTGGATGGGAGACCGCCTGGGAACATCAGAAGCTGTAGGCTTGGGAGAAGGACCTGGCAACCCCCTCCCAAAAATCAATCTGCCATTGAAAACCCTATGAACAGCAGAGAAGCACTGACAATAGTGTTTCCCCTGTTGTACAGAGGGTCGCCATGAGTGAGATACCGACTCGACGGCACCTAAAAACAACAACATTAGTTTCTCAGGACTGCCTTAACATATGACCACTGACTAGGTGGCTTAAAACAATAAAAATTTGTTATCTTGTAGTTCTGGAGGGTAGATGTATGAAATTACGGTGTCAACTGCAGCGTGGTTTCTCTGAAGGCTCTAGGGGAAAATATATCCTATGTTTTTCTCTTAGCTTTTGGGGCTGTCATCAATCCTTGCTATTCCTTGGTTTGTATATGCATTGCCCCACTTTTGGCCTCTGTTGGCACATGATATTATTGCTCTCTTCTCCTTTTCTAGGCAAGTGGTCTACCACTGAGCTGCACCCCTAGCCCTCTCTTCTCCTTTTCTCACAAGGATACAAGTTATATCAGATTATACGGACTTAGTATAGCCTAGTATAACCTCATCTTAACTAATTACTTCTGTGACCCTATTTCCAAACAATCACCATCTGAGGGTCCAAGAAAGATATGAATTTTGAGGGGATACTATTCAACGCAGTGAGTACCTGAGGCAATGCCATAGCCCTTCATTGAAAAGCTCCTATTGCATTGAGTGGCTATATTGTTGCCACTCAGAAGAAGAAACTAGATAATAAGATAAGCATTGGGAACAAAGATAGGGAAATTGAAATGGTCCAGAACATTGATGTCGAATGCAGTAGCCACTAGCCACCTATGGCTATTTGAATTTGAATGAATCAAAATCAAAATTAAAAATTCAGTTTCTCGGTCTTTCAAGCTACATTTTAAATGCTTGACAGTTATATGTGGTTAATGGCTACACTATTGGGCAGCAGAGAAATGAAATCCTTGCATTGCTGCAGAAAATTCTTTTGGCTAGTGTAGTCTAGAGCCCATCTGTCCTAGGAGCTTCTCAGAGCAGAGGTTCTCAGACAAGACAAGGGTAGGGGGAAGGCTTTGGAGGAGGAAATGGTGCAGCAAGCTAAGGGACCTTGAAAGAGGGATCAGAAGTGAAGGAGAATTACTTATCATGGTTTATATAATGTTGCCTGGGGAAACTGATCTGGGGGTGTAACTCTCATGCCTTGACCTGATACATTATTTTTCACAGAGCAGGTGCCCAGTAAATATTTGTTGAGCCAATGAAGCAAAGGCGAATACCTCAAACAAGATGGGATGTTGTGGAGCTTGGCAATGCTACTGACAGAAAGGTATCATTTCCCTGAAGATTTCTGGAAAAGAATCCTTTAAGTGTTAGCAAATATTCACACAACGATCTTCAGTTAAATGGTGAAGACTCCTGAATCACATCCCTTCCTCTTTTGCCAGCGCCACCTGGACTCTGCCCACAATCCCAGCAACACAAACAGTGGCCTTCTCTCTTTCAAAGAAGTGTAGGCTGGCATTACTGTACTGTGCCCTTGGCTTTTGTGCTGGTTCAACAATTTTCCCATTGACTGCCCTAAGGCAAACCCATGACTGTGCACGGCAGGCTCAGCACTGTGGAGGATCCCTTCCTGACACTCTTTCCTCTCCCCACAGGATGGGAAGGGCAGTTCACAATTGGGTTTGAAAGGGATGGGGAATGTACCTGGTCCTTGGGGTGTTGGCAGCCTCCTTTTACTGGGCTCGCTGACTGGAGGGCTGACACGGCTCATTTCCCAAGCTGGGTTTACTCTCCTCCCTTGTCACCCTTCTGTGATGGGGTGGAGGGAAGAGGCTTTTCATCAGTGCAATGAATACTTGTAGCAGCTTGCTGTGGTGACTCCCCAACACATAACACACAAGCACACTCACACCTGTCAATTCATCTCTATTGTCATTGTTAGACAGAGCAGTTTTTCTACAGTCCCAAAGCAAATTTGCAAGACTTCCCCTTAATTGTCCTATTTCTCTCAACTCAATCTTGACAGTGTTTTAGACACAATGAGGAAGAAACACTTCTGTCATACGCTGTGGCATATGTATGGCATAGATGAAGTCAATGAACATGTTCTAAATCAATGAATTACCAGGAAGATGTTGTCTTCTAAAAATACTATGGTGCCAAAAATGTATACATATTTTAAGAGAGATTATCTATGTATTACTTTTCAAAGTTGAATTGAATTACATTAGCAACATGTAATATGATGTTTGATCAAAAGATGGCGTTAATCAAATGAATTCTAGTGCCTTCATAAATATAATACATTCTTAAAACAGCAAAATGGGAAATTTTCATCCTAAGATGTGTAAACTTTTCTTTTTTGGGGGGCACCTTTTGTATGTTTGGCTGTACATATTTTCTATTTGACTGCAAGGGGCAGCTACTGACTGATATGATAGAAGCATTATGAATGATGCATAATTTTAAATTTATGATATAACTTCTCTGAAGTATAAAAGGTAATAAAAAGACTTCTAATTTTCTCCTTTCAATCATAAAAAAATTCTATAAGTTGAATTTAAAATAATCAAAACTACCTTGACTGAAAGAAGACTAATGGTTCCCTGGGGTCAACAGTGGTGTGGGATTTGGAATGACTGCAGAGCGTCACCAGGAAATGTTGAAGGTGAAGGAAATGTTCTGTACCTTGACTGTGGTGGTGCTTGGATATAATTACCAAAATTTACCAAACTATATATGTAAAATGATGATTTTATTATTTGTTAATAATATTTTAATTAAAAAGTTAACATAAAAATTGAAAGCATTCAAATTGCAATTTAGACTTTACTAAAACAAGAATGGATTAAATATTTTAGAAAATTGATATTTTTGGAGGGTAACCAGGGGTTGAACCCAAGGTCTCACACGTGCTTGGCAAGTGCTTTGATACTGAGCTTCACCTTTTTATTTTGAGGCATGGGTCTCACTAAGTTGCTCGGGCTGCCTCTGACCTTGAACTCTTGACCCTCCTGCCTCAGCCTTCCAAGTCACTGGCATTATAAGCATGCACTGTGGATCCCAGCATAAAATTAAATTTTTAAAAATATGTTAGCATCAAGAAAGATTTTTTTTAAATTTTTATAATTAGCTGAGAGAGGCTTTCTTAAAATGAGATATTGTTTTGGTGAACCAATACCACCCATAGATTGTAGAGTTGTTGGTCTTCACAGAGGCTATCCTTCTCAGCCTCTCTGTTGTTAGCTGGGCCCTTGCACCATGTTCAGTTTAATGGATGATTAGTGAAATTTACTCGTGTAACAGAGAAAAGACTTGCATGACCCTTCAGCTCTATCATTTTCTGCCTTGGCAATGTTGAGATGGCAATACCACAGTGTGATGAAGGCCATCTCAGCCAGTGACTGTGTGAGACAGAGTCCTTTACCAAACTGTACTGGAGGAGAAAAATGTAAACATTTTTGTGTTAAGCCATTGAGATTTTGGGTTTCATTTGTTTTTGTTGTATAACATAGCCTGTACTGCCATGATCTCAAAACTCTTGCAGTTTAATGCCATTTAAAGCTCCATTTAAAGATTACTTTCCTGAGGAAACTGACTTTCAAAAAGCACACTACTTGTGGGCAATGTTGACAAAAAAGACATTTGAGTGATGACTTCTTTGGCAATTCATACCTGAGAGGAGAGAAATCAGGCAACAATAGTCTAAATAGACATTGCAACTATGTTCTTAACTATCTGGGTATTCCAGGATGCTGTTAGATTATCTACTGATACCTTCATCAGAGGCAGCATTCACCTGAAGATTTTTGATCTCCAGATCAAAATGTATAGCTATGAACATCAAGTTCCCCTAATAAAATAGAGCATATAGGATAGGGCTAAAAATTTAGTGAGTGGCCAAGATTTGAGTTGAAACCTCATTTATCATTTTCTTGAAATTTGTGCATGCTATATATCTTACAACCACCACTGCTTTGCTACCTTTTACCATTTTACATTATGTTTTTACCATTATATCTTTTACTATTTTGTATATCTTTAAGACAAAGCATTTCCTACTAAAGAAATATCATTTTGATCTTGTTGCTATTATCACTTCATCTTTTACTCTGTGCCAGATGGTGAAATGTCTTTAGCATTGTGCAAACTCCACATTCTTCTTAGTAAATATTAAAATATTTTAAAAGAATTTGTTTTGGAAGAGACACTGGCTTTTTTTGGAATGAAACTAAAGAATGGGTTTAGCAAATTGCTAGCATTAGTAGCTCGTAGTAAATCCAGTGAAAGGATGTATTGATCAAGGGACACAAAGAAGTATGTAGTAAGTTTCCCTGAAAAAGGAGAATGGAAAAGGCAAATGGACAAAGCCAAAGGCAGTTAAATGGAAAAAAAAATACTTTTTAAAAATAAGTGTGAACAGTTCAGTAGGTTCATGCTTTCGATAAAAACACACTATGTGACTATGCTGTTCTTTTTCCAACTCACAAAAAGCAGTAGAGAAAGGGATGGAGGGAAGACTTTTTATTCTAGTGAATCTCTTTTCATTTGGGATAAGATGAACACTATTTATTGACTCAGGAAGTCCATGGCAACTAAGACTTGTTGGAAAAAGTTGAAGTCATTAGTTGAAACAAGAGAAAGACTAAAGTACAGAGTGAATAATTTTCTCTTTTATGCCTATGTCCTATCTCTATACCATTACAGAGGTATAGTATGTTTATCTGTGTTTATTTAATCCCCATGAAGGATTTTGAAATAAGGAATTGGGATACACTAGTGTTGTCAGAACTTTGGGTTCTTATTTTTCTTATTTTTCTGGTGGTGTTTGTATTCAAGTGGTCACATTCCTGCTGTCTCCAAACACATTTACACCAATCACTGAGTGAGAATTTCTCTTCTCTCTCCTTGCCATCTTCTATGGCAAGTACCCTGGTCTTTTTCATTTTAGGGTTTTAGTTTTGATCATTACGAAGAAATAAATTAGGATACAAAAACAACAAATATGGATAACTCACAGCATTATCAAATCTTAAAAGGTGATCATAGTGTTTGTTCCTGGTCTATAGTTCTAGAGTTCATTTCACTGATGCAGTCACAGAGCATCTGGTGCTGGGATTCCCTTGGTGTCTTTCAAAGTCTGCCTGTCTAGGTTGGTCTGAGATCAAACTGCTCAGATGGTAGCCCTACACAGATGTGGATTGGCATAGTTCTAAGAGCCCAGCGAGTTTCACTCTTTTCAGGATCTGCATCCTAGTTTCCTACCCAGTAGGTTCACCTCTCTGCCCTGCAGAAAAAGTTCTTGTAGGATGGGCTTCTACTCAGCTTGCCATTCTTGTAGCCCTTGCCAGTGCCTCCCTGCTGCCCAGGGAGAGTCCCCTAGCTGACAGCCAAGGAAAGCCCTAATTCTTTTGCATATCTACTTTACCCTTAGGAATTTTCTTCTGGGATTCAGACGTTTCTTTTGCTAAGCTCCCATAAGGTCTTTTCTTTTTGCCTGCTTCTAAGAAAGCATTACCACCACATACAATATTGATCACGTAGTGCAAGCCAAGCATTGTCCTAGACACATCACAGAAGTTAGAAATGTCCTTTTGATGTTGTTTGCTCTAAACCCAGCAGCTTTTTGATAGAGTTGACTGTCCCTTTAGTATAAGCCAATCTGTCTGTTATCCCAAGCCAACATCTGAGCATCATTTTTAAAATGGCTGTGTGATCATAAAATTAGTTTCATAGGCTTCATTCCTGCCTCATGTTTTCCCCATCCTTACATGGCTCACAGACTTGCTGCATTCCTTTTCCATGGAGCCCAAATATTTTCTTATGGGAGAAGAACCTGGCAATCCATTCCCAAAGCAATCCCGAAACAATCAGCCACTGAAAACCCTAAGAACATCACTATGAGTTGCACCTGACTCGACAGCACCTACCAACAACAACAACCATTAACAATAGTCCTTGTTTCCACTTTTCTCTTGATTCATTCTCTGCAACTAAGCCCATAGCTCAGGCTGGCATTATGGTCCGTGATCTGGTCTTTTCTGTTTGTTTATTTATTTTGTTTGTTTGTTTTGAGACAGGGTCTCACTGTGTAGCCCAGGTTGGTGTCAACTTGCAGTCTGCCTGCCTCAGCCTCCAAGGGCTGGGATTATAGGTGTGCTCCACTATGTCTGCCTGGCAGTGACCTGGACTTTAGAGTAGATTAAAACAGGAATCCCCAAACCCTGGGCCGTGGACCAGTACCAGTGTGAGTGGCAGTCTAGCACGTAAAGCTTTATCTGTATTTATATAATAAATGTAAAGTGCTTGAATCATTCTGAGACTTCTACGCACTCCTGTCCATGGAAAAATTATCTTCCATGAAACAGACCCATGGTGCCTGAAAGGTCAGGAACCACTGCATTAGAATACTGGATCCTTGGCTTTCTGGATAGTAACTTAGGCAAGTTCATTAACCTCCTGTGTTGCAGGTTTTTCTGCTGTAACACAGAGATATTAATACATCGATTTGTACTTGAGACATTCTTGCAACAGCAAGTGTTCTCTGTTTAAGCACTGACTGCTACAAACCTTGGTTTTCAAAATTCAACTTTTGCTGCTTCCTAAAGCTATCTACCTGAGGGCTATCTTTGGAGACTGAAAAATAAGGCAAAAAGAGCTCTAGGTGGAAACAATGACTTTATTTTCTTTGTAAGGAGGCTGATATCTGTGTCTCTGCATGAAGCTAAGAGTCTGTTGCTTACCAGAAGCTGTTCACCTGAGGACCTTTTTGTCTGATATCTGCCTGCAGCTGAGTTCTGTGATTCTAGGAGAAAAAGAGGTTCTGATAGCCAGCTGCATACACACATCACAGAAAGACACTTATGTAGACACACATGCATACAAATACAGACACACAAATGTATGCTACACACAGACATCCAGCACACACACACACACACACACACACACGCACTCACACACACAATCCACACAGACATACATAGGAGAGAGGAAAAGAACATTAAAAGAAGGGACCCGAGCCAAGAAGTTATTGTTAGCCAGAGAAAATATATCTATTTCAGTTTTTTATATGATAGTTTAGAAGGTTAATTTTTAAATGTAAGAACTGATCAGTTAGGTCTTCAGCCACTTTCAGTCCATGTAAATACACAGGCCATTTGTTTACACAGCCAGGGCAGATGGTCTAACATTGAAGAAAGTAAAAAGTAACAAGGGATCTCTACTAAAACAGTTCTTAGCTCCCTTCTCTGTCTGCAAATGTTTATTATTGTCTGTTGCCTCCTTTCTTCTGTTTTCTTTTTCTTCTCCTCATTCTTCCAAACCATAAAAATTTGCCTGGGGGAGAATGAATTAATGTAGATGTGTCTGCACCTATTTCTTCAGGTTGTGGTTTCAGTGCCTTTCAGACATGAATTAGAAACATGGAGCAGGCAGAGTTATGGAGTGAATGCTGTATGCAGTGGGCTCCTATGAAGTCACTGATTAATATAATTAAAAGCCCGAGTTAATTGCATTACTTTCCATTAGCTTTCATTGTATACCTACCTTCCAAGGACCCGACTCGCCATCCCCCAAGGGGCTCTGGTCCCAGGTTTATTCAAGCGAGATGGTTGCTTTCAAAACTGAACCTTTCATCAATCCGCTATTAATTAGCTAAATGCCGCATCGGATTATGCATTTACGGTTGCCAGCAGGCGGTAGCATCAGGAGAGCAGAGCTCGAAGTCCTCTTGGCTCACCCTCCAGCCTGGTCATTGGTATTCCAGGACAAGTCAGCTTACTGTAATTTGAAATTGGTCTGCCATCCCATTAGGAATCTGCCGGATCAATACCAAGTGAATTAGAGTTTCAGTGATCTGATTAACTCCCCATTATTTTCTACCCTAGCTGATTTAGAATGCATGATGAGACAATATTCCAGTTTCTTTGCTTTATCCCAGTTTAAGTGAAATATAGACATCTGAGGAAGCAGTGCCTGTGCATTTGATTTGGCTCGGCTGTAATAAAGTCAAACACCATGAGTATCTCCCTCATCACGACAGTCTTAAGTGACTGAGGGCTGCCTCCCATGTTCCGCAGAGGAGACCAAGAGCCGTGAGTGGCAAGAGGAAGAAGTAGGTGGGAGCTCCCACTGCTCATCTCTCTTCTCTTTGGCTGTATTCTGAATAGACTCCTAGAAGGCTTTTAACAGCATGATTTCCTTATTTGTCATCTAATCAACTTTAGCAGCTTTGTGACTGAAGCTGTGGGTCAGGTGGTTGGAAGGCAGACTACAATTCTCTCCCAAAGGTCCATGACAATAGAGCAACCAAATGTTGTCTCCTGATGGCTGAAAACAAGTGCTGTAGCTTGTCTGCCAAATACTGCCCCTGGGGAAAACACTTGGTGCCCTTAGGGAGTGGATTTGGCCTCCTGTGCAGCAAGACTGGTTTTCATGCCCTGGCTCAGAGTTTCAGGGAAATCTGAATGGGCCTCAGTAAGTCAGTGTGTGCCTCCTTGAGGCTAGAAATTAATGGAAAAAGCCAACGTTGTATTACTCTGTACCTCACCTTCATTTACTAATAAAGGGAGAAAAAAAGAACCATTTACTCCTTTTCATTTATCAACTGCTTTGTATGTCTTTTGATATTCAATAAAGTGAATAGATACTAAGGCAAAAAAAAATAATTCAAATTAGTAGAAATTGCAGAAAGCAATGGAGCTACCTCCTTGAAATATACAGGCAGATTACTTCCTCATATATTTGAATTTGACTGTCCAAGCATTGCCTGCTTGTTGTTGCTGTTAGGTGGTGTCTAGTTAGGTCCAACTCATAGTGACCGTATGTATAACAGATGAAATGCTACCTGACACTGTGCCATGCCCAGCACTCTGCCAGTGCTTCTTTGCTATTCATAGGGTGAATATTCATTCATATCAATGACAGATTGTTTTGGGATTGTTTTGTGAATGGGCTGCCAGGTCCTTCTCCCATTTTTGGAGTGCTGGGGATTGAACCCAGAGAGGGCAGAGCAGCACTCTACCAACTGAGCTAAACCTCAGCCCATTGTGTGCTGTCCCTTAAATAATTGATTCTTAGTTGGTTGGTGGGTTGGTAGGCACCATCCAGTAGGGTCCAACTCATAGTGATCCTCATGGGGTTTCAATGGCTGATTGATTTGGGATTGCATCAGAAGTGGATTGCCACATCCTTCTCCCATTTTTTGCAGTGGTAGGAATTGAACCCAGGCCCTTAGAGAGTGGGGAGGAGCACTCTACAAACAGCTAAACCCCAGCCCAATTGATTCTTATTTATTTAAAATGTCAAATTTTAAATGGGTTCATCAATTGCTTTGATGTTGCCTAAATACTTTGAAAAACAAAAGCCATATATTTTTCAAATATATCTGAGCTACTATTACATAGCACAATATTTTTTTTTGCCAGTGATCCTAAAATGATTCAGATGATCTTATATATGATTATAAATGATAACTTATTAGTATGGCCTACACTTATCATCTCATCTTTTTCTGAGAAACTACCTAGCAATTCAGAATATTTTGTGTGGATGGTTGAAGATATTTGACTAGAGATAGTATAAAATGATCTGCTAGTAAGTCTACAGCTATACGACTCTGATGTCCGATCTCATCCAATCTTGGAAGCTAAGAAAGGTCAGGTCTGGTTAGTCCTTGGGTGGGAGACCTCCTGGCAATACCAGGTGCTGTAGACTTGGGAGAAGGACCCAGCAGCCCACTCCTGAAACAATCAGCCATGAAAAACCCTATGAATACCAGAGAAGCACTGACAATAGTGTCAGGCATGGCACAGTGTCAGTTTCATTCTGTTGTACATAGGGTAGCTATGAGTCATACCTGACATGATGGCACCTAACAACAACAACAACAACAAAAAGCTAGTTATATAAACACCTGGTTTAAAATTATTAATGTATAGGAATGGAATAGCTTGGTTTTGACAAATAGCATCTGGTTAGAGCTTGGTCAGCCTAAAGTCTTATAAACTTCATTGCTATTCTTCACTATTGATCACTACTCAGCTGAATACTTCTGACCATATTGTGTTTTATGCCCAATTATAGATAGTGCAATTTAATTAGAAGAAAATTATCATGATATTTACAAAATCAATGTTTGAAAAATTGGGTTCAGGTTCAATAGATTAAAATTTAGAGGGTATAGGTTTGGTTTTGGTTTAAATCCTATGTGTAGATAGCAGAGGTTCAAAGTGAACCCAACCGAAACCCTGAACCTGTTCAGGCATTTACAACTTTTTTCTGTGCCCCAACTTGAATCTGAACCTAAATCTAGCAAAAAATTAGAGTTTGGATTGATCTTTCTTTCTTCCTTTCTTCCTTTCTTTCTTATTTCTCTTCCTTTCTTTATCTTTTCCTCTTTCCGTTGTTCTCTTTCTCTCTCTTTTTCTTTGTTCCTTTCTTTCTTTTAAAATTGAAATTAATGGATAAAATTTTTATTCATCTATCTACACATAGGATTTAAAATTTTAAACATGAACTCAATTTTTCGAGGGTTTGAAGCCCTAGTTTAAAGTGTCCTAACTCAAAACAAAGTTGGTTCATCCTGGGTTAGTACTCTGCTCTTTGCAGTTAGGTTAACTTATTGGCCTTTGCGTGAATAAGATGAGAATAATTGTATCAACATTGTTTTATGGTAAATGAAGTTGTGTTAGTTACTTTTCTCATTGCTGTGACAAAATACTTGACAGAAATAGATTAAGAGAGGAATGGTTTATTTTGGGTCACAGTATCAGAGATTTCAGTTGATAGTCCTTGGCTCATGGACTCTGATTCTGTGATAAGCAGAATATCATGGTCGTAGAGCATGTGGAGGAGGAGGTTCCTCACCTCATGGTGGATAGGAAGTAGAGATCAAGGAAGGGGCTGGGGACCGGATTTCAACTTGGAAGGCACTTTCCTAGTTATTTACTTCCTCCAATTAAACCTCACATACTAAAATTTCCAGAACTTCCCAAAATAGCGGCACCAGCTAATGATTAAGTGTTGCCCAAATGTACCCTAGCCTGGGGTGTATATTTCATATTTGAGCCATAGCAATAGTAACACCAATATTCTCAAATCTAATCTGCACCCTTTCAACAGCTTTGTTGTTGTTGTTTTTAGGTGCCATCAAGTCGGTGTCCAACTCATAGCGATCCTATGTACAACAGATGAAATAGTATTGTTAGTGATTTTCTGCTATTCCTAGAGTTTTCAACAGCTGACTGATTTTTTGGGAGTGGGTTGCTGGGTCTTTCTTCCAAACCTACAGCATCTGGTGTTCCCAGGTGGTCTCCCATCAAAGTACTAACCAGGTCCGGTCCTGTTTAGCTTCTGAGATCTGACAGATTCTAATGACACAGTGGTAGGGCTGCAAGCTGCAGCTTTAGAGGGCTAAAAAACCAGACACAGATTAGAATTATGTGTGGGTTGGATTCATGGTAAAGTCTTTCTAAAACTGTTGAATGAGTGTGGATTAGATTTGAGAATACACCAGTATATGTATTCCATGCATAATAAAAACTGGAAGCTTGTTAGCCCTCTTTTCTTATTTTCTCCCACATGTTCACAGAAAAAGAAAAAAATTTTAAGTTAATCTGTACCTAAAAATAAACTGCTTAAAATCTCAAATTGAAGAAAAAGAAGTCTCAGGACAAATGAATTGTCAGATATTTTTTATGAATATGATTTAAACGAACAATTACCAGGATACTGCCACTTCTCTGAATATCTCAAAGTCTTCTCTGTGGGGAAGGTAAAGTCGCATGAAGAAGTTATTCAAATCAGATCTAGAAGTAGAATGAGTGAATGCTCTTCCTCAGTGGTCCCCAATTATTTTGGTCCCAGGGACTAGTTTCATAGAAGACAATTTTTCCAAAGATTGGGGGTAGGCAGTGAGTGATGGTTTTGGAACATGACCAGATGGGCAGTGGCAGTGAGTGCAGACAAAGCTTCACTTGCTTGCCTGCTGCTCACCTTCTGCTATGTGGCCCAGTTCCTAACAGGCCATGCACCAGTAGTTGTCTGTGGCCTGGAGGTTAGGAACCCCTGCTCTATTTATCAACACAAAGCTACCTATGTGCCCATGTACATCTCTTGTAGAGACAAGAACAGGCAGAAAATTTCATAGGCTATGACCTTGGCAGGAATGTTTTGGGGTGTGCCAAGATTTCTGATCTTCACCATGTTGATCAGTCCTTATTTCCTTGATGCAGAAACTTCTATTCTGACAATAGACTGAATCTCTTCTTCAGATTTGATAAAGTGTTCCTATTCATAGATGGAAATCAAACATTCTTCCATTCCATTTCTGGTCAACTAGAACTTTCAAGCTTTTGTCATATCTACTTCTATTTTTTCTGATTGATTATTTTATAGTAGGTAAAATATAATATTTTCCCCATCAAGTGTTATGTTGGTTGCAGTCTTTCTTTCTTACCCAAAACATTGTTTTGGGTATTTCTCATATCATACACATAACTAATTACTTTCCTACCTTAATGTTTTTGATCACTAATAGAAAATAACGTGCAATGGCACTATCACCCATCCTAGTTTCCATCTTGAAATCTATAACCTTGACATGGGATTAATAAAGTTAAAACACTGACTTGGGTTAGCATCAAGCCCACATTTCTCTATACCATTATTGCTACTGCTACTGTGCTGGAGGTCTTCTGCTTATCCTTCATACTTCACCCTTCTCTACCCTCCCATGTGCCCTGGGAGGCTGGATTGTATGGACTGCATCAATGGGTGCTGTAGCTCTTTGGCTTTTAGTTGAGTTCAGCCAATAGGTTGCTGGCAGGAGACAGGAGGGAAAGATTCAGTGAAGTCGGGGTATTTTTCTCCTAACTCTCTCCCTGCTGAATTGCCATGGATTGGCTTCCTCTTTTGACTCTAGTCCATGGTTCCCATGAGGAGACTTTAAGCATCTCATGATTATTACACATTTTGTGGACTACAAGACAAAATGGACAGCTCCCTTAAATATGAGCTATTATATTAATATCAATTTATGTCTATTACAAATTACTATTACAGATTTGCTGACTTGTACATAGGCAACACATAAAAACATACATAAAATTTAATCATCTTTGGATCACTATATTTGATGACACCATACTGTTGCATTTTAGTGATAGTTTGAATGTTGCATGAAGCTTGACATATAACCCAAATGTCACAATTAAGTTATTAACTGGATGGTGAAAATACTCATACTTAGCATTTAGATGTTGCTTTTCATCATTAACATGTATGACAAATAGGAGCTAATCAATAGCATAGCAGTGTATTCAGTAATGATCTTTTACTGTTGCTTGGTTCATTTCAGTTCAGAGGCCTTTTACTAGTAAGCCCATAAAACTGGTGACAAGTTTCAAGTTAATAGACAAGATTTATTTGTATAAGTCCCTCTATATTCACTCTGTTCACTCACATGGCTTCTCCTTGGATAGTGAACTTTTATCTTTGTGTCTCCTGCGCCTAGTGTAGGACCTGATAACACTTGCTAGACATTCAAAAAGTGCTTGTAGAATAGATAAATGAATGAGACATGTAGCAAAACTATTGAGGTGATCATTCATGTAGTTTCTAAGACCTACTGTAATAAGCATCATGAGGTGTGTGTGTGTGTGTGTGTGTGTGTGTGTGTGTGTGTCTGTGTGTGTGTGTCTGTGTGTTTGTGTGTTGTACTCTTAATTCCAGAAATGGTCAGTCTTCCTTTTAATTGAAAAAGAAGAGCATACTTTGAAAACATTTGAAACTCATGTAGCTAATTGTTGAGAGCTAGAAAATGAGATGTATCAACAAAATGAATATATTCACTATGTTAAGGAAGACTTGAGCCTTTTGCTCTGATTCAACCCTTGCAGCTTCCTTTGTGCCATGAATTTCTATTTAATGAACTATAGTCAGGATACTAGAGCATGTCTCAGAGTTTCAACAGCAAGTGTCAAGTTTGCAGAACTTCCATATCTTGTCCCCTGGTGCTGTGGACTTGGGGTTAGGTCTATCTTGAAGAAAGATTCTGTGGCTTTCCAAGGAGGAGATAAGCTGGACACGACTTCCTGGCCTGGGCGGAGAACAGCCTTGACAAGTAAGATCTGACATGCTGGCCATCTGCAGCATTGCTTGTCAATACAGATATGGGGGTGGGAATAAGAGGATTATTTTGGAATGGAGAAAATGAAGAATGTGGTAGAGGATAAAACTCAATATTGTAAATAAGTAATCATACAGTTCTAATGTTTTTTAAAAAAGACATTTCAATTTCCTGTGTCAAAGGAAAACGATGACTGAAAACAAAGTCTTCATTAGTATGAAGAAGCAGAGTTCCAATCTTTTTTTATTCTACAAAATTGAAATATAAAAATTGTACGTATTTATGGGGTACCAATGCTCAAATTTGAAAAATAATCTGTGGGACAACCTAATCTGACCCTTTCTTCTCACAGATAAGGAAATTCTGACGCAAAGAAGATAAAAGACTTGCCCAAGGTTCTTCACCCAGAGTTCCTCCTACACTGTTCCTCACTGTCATGTTCAGTTCCATAGTACTCAGTACTTGATGCTGCATTTTTTCTTTATCAGTCATCTTAGAATCTAAGACTAAATTAGGACATTGTTTCCCTAAACATTTAGTAAGGGCTGATTTGGCATTAGCACAGGTGATGTATAGATACGGTATTTCCACTCTAGACTAGTTCTACTGACTAATCAAGCCTTACCTACCAAAGGAAGCAAGAACATTCTTCTATTAAGATATAAAATAAAGCTTCTTTAGTATAAATTCTATTATTTACACTTCAGAGTAATTCACATTCTCTGTGATTAAAAGAATAACCTTAAAAAGAGTTCTTACATTGTAAGGAATGTCATGTGGTTTAAAATATGTTTTATATGTTTTTTTGTTGTTGTTGTTGTTGTTGTTAGGTGATGTCAGGTCAGGTCTGACTCATAGTGACCCTATGGACAACAGAACAAAACACTCTCTGACACTGTGCCATGCCCAGCACTATTGTCAGGGCTTATCTGCTATTCATAGCATTTTCAATGGTTGACTGTTTTGGAAGTGGGTTGCCTGGTACTTCTCCTGAGCCTGCAGCACCTGGTATTCTCAGGCAGTCTCCCATACAAGGACTAACTAGGCTGACCCTGCTTAGCTTCCAAGATCAGGCAGATCAGATGCCAAGGTGCTATGGCTGCAGACTTAAAATATGTTGCTTTAAAAAAAAATAAAATAATCTTGTATAAAGAGTTCTGTCAAATTGTCTTCAACTGCTGGTAGTTCATTTGCTGATTACTAAGCTTTCATTTTTATATGTTTCAGTGTAACATACCCCTATTTAAATTTCTGTTCAATGTAAGTTTAACAACTGTCAAGCTGATGTGTTGTTGAGTGGAGTTGGAGGACTTTAAAGTAGAGCAATCCTTGGAGCAACCAGCAGGTGTAATAAGTGATCCTCTGGTTTAAACTAAAGCAACTATATGCAACAGAAAAGCAATGTGATTCGGCTGGTGAATGCCTTCCTCCTACTCATCCTGGAGAGGGCCTCAAGGAAGTATTTTCTTGAATGGAAAACAAATATAGACCGACAGCATGCAGCTTTCTGGAAGAGACTAGATAAATCTGAGCCTCTTCTACAAAGACTTCAAGACCAATGGGATGGAGATCAGGCATTGCGTAGGAACAGTGCCTGACCACTTGCAAGATGTACTGAGGAAGAGCCCTTAGGAAAGCTAGAGTATTCATCCCATCATCTGGAAAACCCGGGGAAAGGATAAAATTTCAAATGGCTGGAGTTCAGATTATAAAGAGGTATGGTGAACAACGAGATTAAAGAGTTAAACAGGGTCCTGTTCTTGTTGTTGTTGTTGCTGTTGTTGTTGTTAGGTTTCATCGAGTTGGGTCTGGCTCATAGTGACCCTCACAGGGTTTTCAGTGGCTGATTGTTTGGGAGATTGCTTTGGGAATGGATTGCTACATCCTCCTCCTGTTTTTGCAGTTCTGAGGATAGAACCCTGGTCCTCAGAGAGTGCGGAGCCATGCTCTACCAAGAGAGCTAAATCCCAGCCTAGGGTCTTTGGGTAGGACCTGGAATATAGAAGATGCTCAATTAAATATGAATGAATGAATAGCATTATGAGCCATAATAGGGAGTTTGAATTTTATTCCATGTCAATAGATTTCAAGCAGAGGATGATATAAGCAAATCTGCACTTCAGAAAGACTTACATTGTTAAGGATGGATTCTAGATGCAGATTGGGAAACAGATTAGGAAGCTTTTGCTTATGGCCTGAGTAGAGGTAGCAGCTACTCAGTTAATGTTTGGAATACAGGGTTTTTAAGCATTTTCTATTAATTAAAATAACTAATGTGACTATGCAGTAATATATGCCATATATATCTGATAAGCTCAGGAATATTTTTTACCATGGTGCCTGGCAATATTCTACGAAACCAAGGAGTTTAGGAAAATACAATAAGAGTTTATCTAATGTAATTGGTACCATTAAGAAAAGTTGGATAAATTGGGGAATGATAAAGCATGACACATATGTAACTTATTTTACCCAACCTAAAAATATATGTACATATTCATTTACCAATTTTTTATATATAGCCAAAGCCTTTTCTTTGAGCATGGATTTCCTTACTGGAGTTGTCTGCAGCCTTTTGTGCATATACTACAAATGCAATGCATTCTTATGATATTCAAATTCATTTTAGTTCCAGTAGAATGAGGAATTAAAGACTTGTGAAACAACTTGAAAATTTTTATAATTGTTTTTCCTATCTTTTCCAGTTGCTTTGCCCACACCAAATGTGATAGAAATATTTTGTTAGCTACTTGCCTTTCTCATTTTCTTAAGTGGTCAACTTATTTTCTATAGTGTATTGGACACCACATAACATCTTTGTTTTAGCTATTGTTTCTGCTACAAGCATTTTTCAGGTGTAGACCCACATTTCTCTGCCTCAGCTGGCCACAGCCATAGCCACCTTTGGAAAGCCTTAGGGAAACTCCTTATACATATGGATGTAGCCACCACACTGCATGTGAGGCATTATTCCCCATAGAAAACCTTCCATTAATGGGGGATGAGACTATATGGAGAAATACTTCATTCTTACATCCACTTTATAAAGCTTTTCAAGAATGTCCAGGGTAATTAAATCCCTGTTGCTAGCAGCAATAAGCAACTCAGGAACGCTTATATTGTCTTTCTCTGTTTCTTTGTTTTAGAGATCACATTAACTACTGCATGTGAATCCTTGTCTGAAGCCCTGCTTTCTGGAAGGTAAATCACACAAAGAGACACAAAAACAACACCTCTCTCTTTAAAACTCATGTTATTTTACTGAATTTTTGATTTTAGTACAATATTATGAGTCTATGCAACTGGAGTCAACAGGCACACAAACAAATATAGCTGACCTTAGAAACATGCACAGAAACTATAAGGAGAGGACAGAAGGGAGGGTTGTCTGCCAGCTTCAAGCAGTCAATGCATCCTGCTCCATGTGCAAAGTTCACTTTATAGCAAGAAGATTCTGTGGTTTTTCTATGTAGGGGTCTGTGAAGAAATCTTCTGAAGAATCTTGCTTTCTATTAATTTTTATTTTTTTCTGGTACTGGGGAGTTGAACCCGGGGTCTCATGCATGCTTTTTGCAAGCACTCAACCCTTGAGCTGCACCCCCAGCCCAATTTTTGCTTTGTATTTTGAGACAGGGTCTCACTAAGTTATGCAGGCTGCCTCTGGCCTTGAACTTGCGATCCTCCTACCTCTGCCTTCTGAGTTGCTGGGATTATAGGAATGCACTACCAACCTTGTTTCATAATTCATCATAATTTTTAAGATGTTTTACCTAACACAGGGCAAGAGAGTGAAAATGAAGTTTGCCTTCAGAGACTTTAATTTACTCTTTCTGCTCTTTATCTTTTTCTGAAGTATTCTGATATGTTGGTTTTTGGGACATATCTGATTGTCACAGTTTGCAACTGCAATGTCTCCTAAAATCCCATATGCTAAAGCCTTGGTCTCCAGTCCATGATGCTAATGGGAAGTGGTAGAAACTTTAAGAGACAGGGCTTGGTGGGAGGTTTTAGGTGACTAGGGTTGTATACATGAGGGAACAACAATATCTTTCTCTCTCTCTTCCCTTCCTGGCCACCATAAGGTGAGTACCTTGCTCACAGCATGAACTCTGTCTTGCCACAGGTCCAAAGTGATGGGACCACATGATCTGAAACTATGAGCAAAAGCTAACCTTTCTTCATAATTCAATTACCTCAGGTATTTTGTCACAGTGATGGAAAGCTGACTAACACATCAGTATTAATTTTCTCCACAAATATGGTAGCTATAAAGCTTGATGTATGATTACCTGTACCTTAACTCTATAATACCTTTACAGAAATAGCTGCAATTTTGAATAAAACATTCTATCACTAATTATTGACATTGAAAGTGTAAACAAAAACCTGATAGAACGTATGTTTTGAAGTTAGGGATTGAGTAAAAGTAGGAAAGTGAAAACTTCTTAGTCTTTCAAGATCACTCTAAGTGTTTTTTAATACTCTTTGAATTTATAAAGGCAGTTTTGCTCATATGGATTCGCCTGTCAATCATTGTTGCTTTCACAATTTCCTTCCACAAAGGTCTTTACAGAGAACTTGTTCTATCCCACATTAGATAAAATTCTCTAGTAGCTACTTCTTTTTCTGTAGTCTGGCTTAGAACCAATTGAAATAGTAAGAAGATTTGATCTGGGAATCCTCAATAAAATGGTAAAAGCTTTTGTCATGTGTGTAACATGACAGACACTGTTAATTCTCATAATAAACCTGACATGTACTATTATTATCAGTTTGTAGTTGGAAGACCCTCACATGTCTGTCAGTTTGCCCTACTATGGGGGCTTGAGTGTTGCTGAGTCTGAAAGCTATGGTATCTCAGATACCAACAGGGTCACTCATGGTGGATAGGCTTCAGCTGAGCTTCCAGATAAAGACAGACTAGGGAGGAGTACCTGGTAGCTCATTCCTGAAACAACTAGCCATTAAAAACCCTATGAATAGCAGAAAAACACTATCAGATATAGTGCCAGAAAATGTGTGGATCATAACAAATTATGGATAACCCTACAAAGAATGGGAATACCAGAGCACCTTGTTGTACTCATGAGGAATCTGTACATGGATCAGGAGGCAGTCATTCAAGCAGAACAAGGAAACATTGTTTGGTTTAAAAATGAGAAAGGTGTGTTTCAGGGCTGCATCCTTTCACCATATCTCTTCAATTTCTATGCTGAGAAAATAATCTGAGAAGTTGGACTTTATGAAGAAGAACATGGCATCAAGATTAGAGAAAGACTCACTAACAACTTGCATTATGCAGATGATACAACTCTGCTTGCTGAAAGTGAAGATTTGAAACATTTAC
Organism: Pedetes capensis; assembly: GCA_007922755.1. Classification (NCBI taxonomy): domain Eukaryota; kingdom Metazoa; phylum Chordata; class Mammalia; order Rodentia; family Pedetidae; genus Pedetes; species Pedetes capensis. The sequence goes on along the minus strand of VMDO01008047.1, from coordinate 24,397 downwards.
TGATGAAGATCAAAGAACATAGCCTTCAGTATGGATTGTGACTAAACATCAACAAAACAAAAAATCCTTACAGGGTCAGTATGGGACTTCACGATGAATAGCTAAAAAATTGAGATCGTCCATGATTTTGCTTTACTTGGTTCTACAATTAACACTCATGGAAGCAGCAGTCAAGAAATCAAAAGACATATTGCTTTGGGAAAAGCTGTGGCAAAAGGTCTCTTTAAAGTATTGAAAAGTAAAGATGTTACATTGAAGAGGAAGGTGCACCTGGCTCATTCCATGGTATTTTCAGTCATATCACATGGTTGTGAAAACTGGACATTGAACAAGGGAGTTAGGAGAAGAATTGATGCTTTTGAATTATGGTGCTAGAGACGAATATTAAATATACCATGGACTGCCAAAAGAACAAACAGATCTGCCCTAGAAGAAGTGCAACCAGAGTGCTCCTTGGAAGCAAGGATGGCTAGACTGTGTCTTACATATTTTGGAAATGTAGTCAGGAGACACCAATCCCTGGAGGGCATCATGTTTGGGAGAGTGGCAGGTCAACGATAAAAAGGAAAACCCTCCACTAGATGGATTGATACAGTATCTGCAACAATGGGCTTAAACATAAATAAGATTGTGTGCCTGGCACAGGCTCAGGGAGTATTTCATTCTGGTGTACATAGGGTCACTATGAGTCAGATCTGACTCGATGGCATCTAACAGCAACAACATCAGTTGGGGGAAACAAGGCACAGAGAAGATATTCATCCAAAGTCACAGCAAGTGTCAGAAGTGGCACCTACAGATGCTGGACATAATTTTCCTTCTGAAATCTTATTCAAGCAACCAGCCCACCTCACATTTTGTGGACTTTAGTGATTCCAAGAGGTATAACTCTTCAGTATGTTCCATAATCCTTTTACTTTACATTATAGTCTCTTCTCACTCCATCATCTATCAACGATGCTGTTTGATTTATTTTTACCTCTTTTCTATTAAATACTTTATGTAATAAAAATACCTATCCCATATTTTTCCTAGAAAGACTTTTAGAATCTTTGAAATTTTGTAGTGACAAATTTTGGCATTGATTTTTATCACAATATATTCCCTGAGGATTACAGAAAATTCATTTTATAAAAGGATTAACAAACACTGCTTCACAATGACATTGTAGGGTTATTTTTCTTTGATTATTCAATTCCCATGGTTTCTAAAGGCCAGTGTAAAAAATTTGAGGCTTCACTTATTTATGACAATGTTGTGACTGAATGTTTATAGAGCTTTCATTATATTTCTTACTAAATTAGATAGAGTAGATATTGTCATCACCACAATAATAGCCAGATTTTAAACACCATTGGCAAAAAATTATCTTCATCAAGTTTTACATGAACCATAATTTATTTATATTTATAGCTATTTCTGAGTAACCTTTCTAGAATTCCATTAATTAAAACTCACTCTGACATGTAGACTCTTATTTAGGAATTACTGAGATTTTTATCTCCTTTGTGCATTTACAGTCATGTTAGTGCTATTAATAACCATTATGCCATTATAACCATTATCTTCAAGGTAAGTTTTATCATTCCACAATGCATGTGGGCTATCCTCTATTTCTCTTAAGTACTTTACAGGGTGGCAGCTACTTTAGAGAGACTTTTAGTGAATTATGCTTTCCTTTTGAGTGTCCTGTGTTCAGGAATTTTCTGGTGTTTGAATACTCTGGATCTTTTTCTAGCTATAAATGGGTAATATTTTCAATATTGTAAGCTCCAATTTTGCAACTAGATATTATCTTTGATTTATTTTTTATTTTTATTTTTTATTTTTTTTTTTGCAGTACTACAGGGCTGAATCTAGACTGGGATTTAGCTCAGTTGGTAGAGCGCCACTCTGAAGTCTCTGAGGTCCCAAGTTCGATTCCCAGCACTGCAAAAGTGGGAGAAGGCTGTAGCAATCCACTCCCAGGGCAATCCTGAAACAGTCAGCTATTAAAAACCCTCTGAGGATCTCTATGAGTCAGATGGGACCCGACAGCACCTAACAACAACAACAGCGGGCCTGAACCCAGGGCCTTGAGCATATTTTGCAAGCACTCTGCCACTGAGCTGCACTTCCAGGCTTTTTTTTTAATTTTTAAATTGAGACAGGGTCTCTCTAATAATGCAAGCTGCCTCTGGCCTCGAACCTACAATCCTCCTGCCTTTGCCTCCTGAATCACTGGATTTACAAGCATGTACCACCATTCCTGGCTTCTTTGTATATATTTCTTAAGACACTGAATGTAGGAGTGCTTTGCCTAAACTCACTAAAGCAATGAAACATCAGCAGTTCGTGCTTCCGTGAAATCTTTATGAGGATGTCTAAATCAATAAGAAATGACACCATGTCCCATTTACATTGAGAACAATGGAATTGTATCTTGGTGTATAGTTTCATCTGTACATGATTGGAGGTTATTAAGAAAAATAGAAACCTGAATGAAGCAAGAGCAAATAAGCTAATTAATAAAAGCAATGTTTTGTTAATCCATTTGATGCTAGAGTACTCATTAAAATGTATTACATATTTTTTGCCAGTGGGCATTTATTTGGGACTTTTGTGTGGTAGGATCTGGAAATTTAAAGATCAAAGAAAGATTCTGTCTAAAAGTTCTCAGAGTTTACATCTCTATACACTAAGGTGCCTTGTCTCCAGATAATCTCACTTGAAGATAAAACTGGTAAATTTGAGCCAAGTTGTTTATTGGCTAACTACTACTTAGTGATAGGACTGGGAATAAGCTATTTTGGAAATTATGGACAGTATTTGGTTTAGAAGAAAGTTGTAAAAACTGGTAATCATTACTAGCCTGCAGGTGTTTTATTCGCCCTCCATGGTGGATATTTTGTCTGTTTGTCTGTATGGACATATCTTTATTTGTCTTCAACTTTTTCATCAAATTTAGAAAGTTTGGAGAATTTTTTTCTCACTTCCTTCTTTTTCTGGGACCCAAACCAATATGTACTGTATGTGTGCACTAGGCCATGTGATATTTACCACAGGTCCTAGCCCCAAAATCCCATCGCTGTATGTCTACGAAACCTATCAATCCTTTCTGATCTGATCCTGCTTTTAGGGGCCTACTTTTGACCTCAGTGAAGGCGTGAAAAGGATTTTTCCTAGCACTCCTGTCCTGTCCCTAGTCTCCCCTGGCTTGCCTAGTTGTGCTTGGTGAAGGCCTGAATGCCTCAGGGAACTTCTCTTTCTTGACCTCTTCCACTCAGGCTTCATTGTACTCTTCTGACACAATGAAGAAATGGCTGGGTGCAGACTTATTTTATGGATGGAGTTCTTGGGAAATCTAATGCACAATCTCAGCCACATCAAACCTGTTAGGATTTATTAAAAGTTTGGCCAGTCTCTCCTTATTGCTGTCTAGGGAAGATTCATCCCTATCCTGATGCTTCATCAGGAATGAAAATAACTGAGTATCTTCTGTCCTAGGAAGTGCATGTCACCACATTTAGATTTCTTTGTGTCCTCAACTCCTGGTGGATTTTTTTAACCTATGTGTTTTTACTTTAGCTAGCTTATTCTAGTTATTTGAGTATTTTGTGGACTTATCCTAATTAGAAGCAGAATTCCTCCACGGTATAAAAAATTTAAATAGTTGCCAACACTAAAAATATTAAGTGATTTATATCACAATCTTATTTCTGGATTATCTTGAGCAAATGAGTTCTGTCAAGAGTGAGCATGCATTTCTTGGCTGATCCATTGGTATGAAGGAGATATGGCATTTATCCATTCCTTCATAGGAGAATGTCTCCTAGTATCTGGTGTCCAGGAAGAGAAACATAACAGAAAAATTTACTATAAGTTCTTCTTTGTTTGGTTTCATAAGATATTTTAAGTCATATCAGTTAGTAAGCTCTTAGTCTGGTTTCTCAATGTGACAATATTCCTCTCTATCTTCTGCAGGGACAATGCACACACACACACACACACATGCACACACAAATGGAAACTAATGTGAAACAATAATCATCTGTTTCTGTGATATGAGAGGGATGGTGCACCCAGGATTTGTTCCTCCAAATTGAATGGTCAACCAAAGTTTGTATCTGGAAGTTTTGAGAAGGTTGCATTGATTGTGGAAGAAACACATCAAGACGTGGACAACAGGTGACTGTTTCCTCCATTATGACAACGTACCTGCCCTGAGTGTTCAGCAGTTTTTGGCCAAAAACAGCACGATGCTCATGTCTCACCATCCCTATTCATCTGATTTCTCCCTGTGGACATTTTTTTTTGTCTCCCAGATGAAAAGAAATCTTCAGAGGGAAACATTTGGCCAATGTAGACAAGGTGAAACAAAAAATGGAGCAAGCACTAGCAGGCATTAGAATCAATGAGTTCAAAACCTGTTTTGAGCTGTTGGAAAAAGTCTTGATCAGTATATTGCATCAAATAAGAGAATACTCTGAAATTGAATGAAGTTTGAACATGGAAAAATAAATACTCAAGTTTTTATAAATAGATTATGGGGATTTTCCTGTTCCCCATTATAAAAAGTATGATGAGAGAGACTTATTTATTGTTTGAAGGGGACAGGATGGAAATGATTAAGAGAAAAGAAAATAATGAAATACTAATTTAATAACATCAGTAAGATATTTTAAATTCATGGAAATATTAGAAACAAATTACGTTGCCAGTTTAACATTCAGTTGTACTCCGTGTCAAGGTCCACTCTACATAGAATCAAAATCACTAGCTCCTCCCATTCTTTCTTCTGTTTCTTCCAACACACACCTGCTAGTTGCCAAGCAACTCCCAAGGTATTGGGGATTAAATGGGAAGATCTGGTTTGTGCAACTAGGGAATTTGGGGAGGTTAAATAGGTAATGATACAAAGTTTATGAAATCTATATATATTTGGTTTTTGTTTATTGAAGCTTTAAGTCTGATGATGAAAAAATATCTAGATATTAATGATAATTGATTTCATATCTAATTGAAAATGACTTTGGGATGATTTCTTCCCCTCTTGTCCCTTTAGAATGATACATTTGAACTGTATAAACTTCACTAGCTAAAATCACTTTTTTTATTTATTGGAAATTTTTAATGTACAACTTAATGTGTTTCATTCTGACATGCATTTCATTGTGATATTTTCCATATATGCATTTTGTTGCACATATAAGTCCCCCTTACCCTCTTGTGCACGTTCTCCCTCCATCCCACCCCCACAGCAACGACTTCTCTTCCATTTGCATGTGTTTTGGTGATAATATTTTTCTATATATTCTTGGATCCCAGCTATGTTTAAGATCAAAACTTTTTCTGTAGTGAACTATCTTCTTACATTGTTAGTACTATTACCTGAATTTTCTAGCCCATCCATGTTATTACCATTCTTTGGTATTATTGGTATAATTATATGTATTTCCAGGACTATTAAAGTTAGGCTGTTCACCCTGAGGTCTCCCCCACCCCCATTCCTCACTCCTCCTTTTTCCTCCTCTCCCCCCTCTCCTCTCCCAGGATTTCCTCCTTTTGTTAGATCCTTCCCTCCTTCTTTTGTGCTCCCCAAATTATCCCTTCTCCACTAAGTCGACTTTAGCTTTTTGTTCTGATCTCTGCATAGGATTTTTTTCTACTTTTAATTTTTGATTCGGCTCCCACATATGAGTGAGAACATGTGGTATTTCTCTTTCTGGGCTTATAGTCATTCACTTGCCTGCAGCGGTAGCCCTGTGGCATCCGATCCCGTCAGATCCCGGAAGCTAAGCAGGGTCGGACCTGGTTAGTACCTGGATGGGAGACCGCCTGAGAACACCAGGTGCTGCAGGCTTGGGAGAAGGACCTGGCAACCCCCTCCCAAAAATCAATCTGCCATTGAAAACCCTATGAACAGCAGAGAAGCACTGACAATAGTGTTTCCCCTGTTGTACAGAGGGTCGCTATGAGTCAGATACCGACTCGACAGCACCTAACAACAACAACAACAACAACAACAAGTCATTCACTTAAAATAATTTTCTCCAATTCCATCCATTTTGCTGCAAATGGCATTATTTCATTTTTTTTATTGCTGAGTAGTATTCCATTGTGTACATGTACATAGTTCTTTATCCATTCTTCTGTTAATGGGGACTTTGGCTGATTCTATATCCTTGCTATTGTGAAAAGTGCTGCACTGAACATGGTGATGCAGGTGTCTCTGTTGTAAGATGACTCATCTCCCTTTGGGTAAATTCCCAATAGTGTTATAGCTGGGTCATATGGTAGAACTAGCTAAAATCTTGTAGGAGATAATGAAATTTGAAAAATAAATATTAATTATTTTAAATGCTCTATGTATCCTTTATACTTATGAAGAATCTGTACATGGACCAGGAGGCAGTCATTTGATCAGAACATGGAAGCACTGCTTGGTTTAAAGTCAGGAAAGGTATATGCCAAGGGTTGTATCCTTTCACTGTACCTCTTCAATCTCTATGCTGAGCAAATCTGAGAAGCTGGATTTTATGAAGAAGAATGCAGCATCAGGATTGGAGGAAGACTCATTAACAACCTGCATTATGCAGATGATACAACTTTGCTTGCTGAAAGTGAAGAGGATTTGAAACATTGATGAAAATCAAAGAATACAGACTTCAGTATGGATTGCATCAACATCAAGAAAACAAAAGTCCTTAGAACAGGGTCAGTAAGCAACTTCATGACAAATGGAAAAAAGATTGAGGTTGTCCAGGATTTTTCTTTACTTGGTTCTACAATCAACACCCATGGAAGCAGCAGTCAGGAAATCAAAAGATGCATTGCATTGGGAAAAGCTTTTGCAAAAGGTTTATTTAAAGTGTTGAAAAGTAAAAATGTCACATTGAAGATGAAGGTGTGCCTGAGTCATGCCATGGTATTTTAAGTTGTCTCATACGATTATGAAAGCTAGACATTGAATAAGGGAGATAGGAGAAGAATTGATGCTTTTGAATTATGGTGCTGGAGACAAATATTGACTATACCATAGACTGCCAAGAGAACCAACCCATTCATCCTAGAAGAAGTGCAATCAGAGTGCTCCTTAAAAGCAAGGAAGACTGTACTCTGTCTTATGCATTTTGGACATGTTATCAGAAGGAACTAATCCCTGGAGAAGGACATCATGTTTGGGAGAGTGTTGAGTCAATGGAAAAAAGGAGAACATTCAACTAGATGGATTGGTACAGTGGCTACAACAATTAGATTAAACATAAAACAGATTATGTGCATGTCACAGTGTTGGATAGTGTTTTATTCTATTGTACATAGGGTCCCTAAGAGTTGGATGCAACTCAAGGGCACCAAACAACAATGAGGATGGCGACAACAACATGTATCCCTAAGTATTGCTCCCTCAGAAATAGTCATTTTAAAGATATTATTTCAATAAATATAATGTTGGATTTCCTTTCCAAGATAATTCTTCTGACTATTCTGAAAGGTGGAACATTTTCATTTGTGAGGGGAAGATTAATTTTTGAAATAAACCAAAAGCATTTGTTGTTGTTGTCATGTCCCTTTGAGTCAAGTTCAACTCATAGTGACCCTATATGCAACAGAATGAAACATTACCCAACATTATGCTATGCCTGGCACTATGTCTGAGAGTACTTCTCTACTATTCATGGGGCTTTTGGTGGCTGATTGTGTTTTGAGAGTGGGCTTCCAGGTCCTTCTCAGAAGCCTACAGAACTCAGTATTCCCAGGTGATCTCCCATCTAAGGACAGAGCAGGCCTGACTCTGCTTAGCTTGAGAGATCAGACAAGATCTGACACCAGGATGGTAGATATGACATATTCTCCCAAATATTCTGAGTGGTCGAATATTTTTGGAGGGCAGACTTTCTTCTTGAAATAAGGCAAAAGCACTTGGCATGGTGGTGCATACTTGTGATTCCAGAGAATGAGGAGGGTGAGGCAGGAGGATTACATGTTCCAGCCCAGAGGCAGCCCATGTAACTTATTGATAACTTGTCTCAACATAAAAAATAAAAAGGGGATGGGGATGCAATCTATTGGTAGAGCAGTTGCAAAGTATGCACATGCTCTGGATTCAAACCTCCAGCACCACAAAAAAAGAGAAGAAGGAGAAGGAGAAGGAGGAGGAAAAGCAGGAGGAGAAGAAAAAGAAAAAGAAAAAGAAGAAGAAGAAGAAGAAGAAGAAGAAGAAGAGGGAGGGGGAGGAGGAGGACGAAGCAGAGGAGGAAGAGGAGGAGAAATAAGGCAAAAGCATTTGAAATCCTGGCCTACTGAACAAGGCAGAGTAGTACTATTTGGGGGGATGAAGTTGTCATCTTAAAGCAGTTTTTGTGGTTGTGAGGTGCCCTTGAGATGGGTCTGAATCATAGAGACCCTATGTACAACAGAGGAAACACTACCTGACACTGTGTCATGTCTGACACTCAGTGCTTCTCTGCTATTCCTAGGGTTTTCAAGGGCTGATTGTTTCAAGATTGTTTTAGGCGTGGGCTTCCAGGTCCTTCTTCCATTATTGCAGTGCTGGGGATTGAACCCAGGGTCTCAGAGTGCACAGAACATTCATTCTACAGACTAAGCTAAAACCCAGCCCACCAAAGCAGTATGACTATAAAATCAAGAAGGCACATCTGTGGTTATCTAGCTCTGAAGATAATTCTTAAACAGAAGTTCCAAAAGTTATTAGCCATACAAAATTTCACATGAATACTCCTCTAAGATTGTGATGTGAAGAACAACAATCATTTGAATAAATAAGTTTTTGTATATTTATTAAAATATGTCTTAGGAGTTATAATGACAACAAAAATAATTAGCAGTCCAATAATAAGAATTTTTTGGTAGCACAGAATGGTATTTTACATGTACAATAGCTTATAAAGTGGAGGAAGTATATTTCTTTATTTTGTATTTATAATGTAAAAATAGTATACCTAGATATGTTACTTTCAGACTAAGAATGTGCCTTGAGTTTATTCTAAAATCCATGATATTTTATTGGGGGATTTATAGTTACATTTTTTGAAACTTTATATATAGAATGCCTTGTTATCATTTAAAAATATATGAAGAGTTTGTACAAAATTTGGGGAAGACACTAGTTAGGTGCCATGAGTTGGTGTCAGACTCATAGTGACCCTATGTACAACAGGGGAAACAGTATCGTTAGTGCTTCTCTGATATTCATAGGGTTTTCAATGGCTGATTATTTCCTGGGAGTGGGTTGCTGGGTCCTTCTCCCAAGCCTACAGCACCTGGTGTTCCCAGGCAGTCTCCCATCCAAGTACTAACCAGGCCCAACCATACTCAGCTCCCAGGATTTGACCAGATTGGATACCACAGTGGTACGGCTGCAGGCATAGGGAGATATTCAACCAGCCTTAAATAGTTATCTTGGGTGAACCAATATTTTATTAATCATAAGCAAATGAAAAAACAAAATGGTAAGAGCCTTAGAACTAGAGAAATCTAATTTTGAATCCTATTTTGCGGTAAAACAACTGCTTGTGACCTTTTAAAATATCTGTCCTTGTTTTCTGTATGTAGACATACAGATCCCCCACATGTCTTTCAGCTTTTGCCCTGTGGGAGCTTGTGTGTTGCTGTGATGCTGAAAGCTATACCACCAGTATTTCAGATACCAGAATGGTGGACAGGTTTCAGCTGAGCTTCCAGACTAAGACAGACTCAGGAGAACGACTTAGCAGCCCACTCCTGAAACAATTAGCCATTGAAAACCCTATGAAAAGCAGAGAAGCACTGTCAAATATAGTGGCAGAAAATGAGCCCTCTAGGCTGGAAGGCATTCAAGTGACCACTAGGGAGGAGTTACCTCCTCAAAGTAGAGTCGACTTTAATGATGGGAATGAAGTAGAGCCCCTTGGATTTTCTTTTGCTTATGTGGCACAACTCAAAATGAGAAGAAACACTGTGGCTGTAACATTGGGCTAGTACCTAAAAAATTATGTATGTCAGTGTTGGGTAGTGTTTTGTGCCGTCTTACATAGGGTCACTACGGTTCGGCCTCTACTTGATGGTGCCCAACAACAATATACATATACTGGTATGCAATGTTCATCTTATTTGACTAACGTATATAACATGCCTGTTGTCTAATGGGCTCTATAAAGAGTGGTTATTAAGAGATGGTAGGAAAATAGTAATTTTACCTTTTACATACTTGTAATTTCTTTATATTTGAAAAAAATGTCAATACTATTAAATGTAGTTTTATAAAGCATTCCTAACTTTCTTTTCATCAATGCCTACCATGGAGCTGGTGGGCAGTCAATGGACTGAACTATAATTCTAGTAGTTTTAGAATCCATGAGTTTCCAGATTAAAACATGTGATGATCTAGTCTCAAAAGTAGCAGTTGACAGAAATTCTGAAGGGAAAAATATTTTTCCTTGGAGAAGGTACACCTAGTACTTTTCTTTAAGATCTAAAATGGCATTGCAATGAAGCCTTGTTAAGGACGGTTCTACTTTTTGATTATTGTGTGTTTGTATTTACATGGGCCCTCTAAATTTTCTTAATGCCTGACTTCTGTATCAGTAATATTATTTGCTGGGTTCTGGAAAAATAGTGTGATTATTTTCCTTCTGTAATATTTCCATGAGCGATAGACAGATGTTCAAATTCACTTTTTTTGTTGTTGTTAAAGAGATTATCATTCCTGAATACAATCTCAAGGAAAGTTCCTGGGCTCTTTTCCATTAAGAAAAAGTCTCATTTCTCCTTACCAAATCAAAGGTAAGGGCTTTTTGTTATATGAGAAATGTAACATTGCATTCCAGTGGAGGAAACAGGCAATCACCTTTGATCCCCAATGTGAATGCCCAAGTTTGTAAATTTAATAAAAAGATAAAAAAATATGGCAGTGTTTTTATCTGAAGCAATAAACTCTGATTAAATCCTGCCAGTTTGATGCTAACGGTCTTTCTAGGTAGCATGAAAGTGAATGAGAGCTTGGACAAGATAATAGCAACAGACAAATGTGAAAGAATATGAAGTTTTAAAGAGCCTTTCAGAACAGTAAAGAGTTTAGGAAATTAAAATAATCAGTGTGGCTTTTCATGCTCCTGACAAGTCTTAACTGCCTACATTCATTCACTTCACTGTCATTGAGTAAATTTGTCTCCTCTGTTGTAATGACTGTTTCTTAGTCTGTAATGATTACCTTTCATGTTCCTTTTTATTAATACTTAAAAATAAAGATGAGCCAGAAAGTAATCTCCACATTATCTGTTGAGTCTAACATGATGCCAGTCAGCCAAGGCTCATTGCTCTTATAACTTGAGATAAATTTGGGAAAGGGAGGATGTAGACAGGAATTTATAATAAAATATTAAAAATTGTTTTTGTCATCATGTTGAACACAAGCTACATTATATAGGAAGCAAGAATAATTACTATAAGGTATGTTATAATGCTTGGCTATGAAGACACATCCTTAAAATGTTAATGCATAAGAGTGTCAGAGAGGCATGTTTTTATTAATAGCCATCAAGTTTGGTTCTCCTAGTATGCATATTTGTAGGGATGTGTGGAGTATGTCAGGGTCTTCAGTTAGAATAAATTGTAACTAATGTTGAGATTTAGTTCAGTTGATAGAGTGCTGCTCTGACCTCTCTGAGGACCCAAGTTCTATCCCCAGCACTGAAAAAACTGGAGAAGGATGTGGCAATCCAGTTCCAAAGCAATCCCCAAAACAATCAGCCACTGAAAACCTTATGAGGGTGACTATGAGTTGGACTTGCCTTGACGGCACCTAACAACAACAACAATGTTGAGATTAACTTGAGATTAATTTGAGATTCTGTCAATCCTATTTCTTAATTCGTATCTATTACATATTCATAAGGATAACATTTTGATAAGAGAAGTGAGAGTTTGGGTGATGGATATGGATAGATAGAAAGGAGAATTGGCCATATTGGTTTTGATTTAACATTTCTTCTGGTTAATGTTAATGGTAATTGAAAAATTCTAACATTACCTACTTTATGTAATACCTGATATTTTTCCAATCTAGGTAACAAAAATAAGTTAAGCTACCTTCTTTGAATGTTTCACCATTGTAGTTATATTAAAACATATAAGTTTGGCACAGCTTTCAAAAGTGTACCCTCTGTGGTATAAAGGGTACCATAATGGCTTCTGGAATGATCTATTATTTTTGGCAGATAAAAAGAAGTTATAATGCTGTTCTTTAAAATTTATGTTTCATAATAAAATGAATAATTCATTCACTCATCCACTGACAAGCAGAATACTTAAATTAATGTCTTAAAGTAAAAAATCAGCACCAAACCAAAAGCCAGGGTGGGAGGTAGGGTTAGAAGCCGGGATATTAGGATATAATACATTTTCAGAAGATAACTGTAATATAAAATGAGTCTGAAAGTCATTTATAAAGAACAGGATATTAAAAGCTATAAGAAAAAAAAAAGACCATTTATCTATTTGTGTACTATTTTGAAGGCTTGAGCCAAATGTTTCATCAGTGATTTGGGCACCTTCCAATAGATTGGACAGGCATGTGGTGTGTGGGAGGGCGAATAGGGGGTGGGAAGGTAAGCAGCAGTCTTTTTTTCTTTATACTTGATTTATTTAAACATGTATTCATTAATTCAACAAACGCCTACTGTGCAGCTGATATGTGTAAGGCAAGCTGCCAGGCCCTATAATCAATATACAAAGATACTGAAGGCATGGCAACTGAGGAGTTCAGCAAGTAGAAAGGGCATACCTGGGTACTTTTTTTTTTTTTTTTTTCCCCCAGTATTTGGAGGTTGTACCCAGGGCTTTACACATACTTTGTGAGTGCTCTTCCAATAAGCTGCACCACCACCAGCCAGTTTTTTAGTTTTTATTTTGAGATGGCCTGCAGCCATAGCCCTGTGGTATCTGATCCCATCAGATCTCGGAAGCTAAGCAGGGTCAGGCTTGGTTAGCACTTGGATGGGAGACCGTGTGGGAATACCAGGTGCTGTAGGCTTAGGAGACCCACCTGGCAACCCGCTCCCCAAAATCATTCCGCCATTGAAAACTCTATGAATGGCAGAGAAGCACTGACAATAGTGTTTCCCCTGTTGTATGCAGGGTCACTATCAGTCGGACACCGACTCCACGACACCTAACAACAACAATAACATTTGAGATAGTCTTGCTGAGTTATTCGAGTCCTGTCTCTATCTCTTGAATTACTGGAACTACAGGTGTGAGCCACCATGTCCAGCAGTAAATTTTAAGACATGATTAATTTTTAGAAGAATTCTGAAGTAAATTTTGAAATAAAATTGTTATTTGTCAGGTCCCAGGCCCGGCAGAGGTCAGACTCTTGCCCTGACACCAAGTGGGTATCAGGGACCCATTGGACCGGGTTGGTATAGTGGCCGGAGGTGCCGAAGAAGGACCTTGGGAGACCTGTGGGAAACAGGAGAGGGAAAGTTTATTGGGTTATTCCCCAAGTGGGGTGCAACCAGCAAGCAGCCCCTGTCAATTACTCAAGTGCTAGCTCTAAGCAGCATTTTATGCTGCAGGCTCACTGGTGGTACAGCTCAGCCTTAAAGTCACAGCTACATGTAGTGGTGTTCCACTGGGCTGGAGGTCAGGTGGTCTTGACTCTCACAGCTCGCCTTCTCTGCCTCCCTCTTTCCCAAGGGTGGGAGGAATTGGGAGGCTCTTCATGGCTTGCTTGTAGCCTTTGGCGCTTTGGGGCCCCTGGTTGTGACCTTGGCTTGCTAGATGGTCTTCCACAGGATTGGGGAGTGCTAGGTCAAGGTGATGGGGTCCGGTAGCAGGTGAAAACAAGAAGGTCCAGGAGCTTGCTTATATAGGCTCCTGGGAGGGGATGTGTACTGGGGGCAGCCAATCAGGGCACATTCCTGACAGGTACAGCAGGTAAACTGTCATACCTGCCAGGTAGGGGCAGTTATTTAACTGAGGTGCCAGGGGTAGCCAATAGAAATTGAAGTGGTTGAGGCTGGTCAGGCTGGGCAGGGGCCATCTTTGCTCACTCGATGGGAGGGGGGATAAAGGAGTGAGTAGAATGTAGCCTGAGTGTTAGCCCCTCATGCTGGTTAGAGGGACGCTATTTATGGGGTGCTTTAAAAATCCCCAGTAGTTATTAATGACTAAGTTTGCATAAATAAATCTTGCTCACTGTCTCCTTTTTGCTTTGTAACAAAGCATCAGCAGCAGCACTTTGTCTTCAACATAATGGTAATGGTGCTAGCAAACGCGTGTGCCCCTGACTGTGTTCTATGTAGTTTACCTGTACTCACATGCACACCACAACTAAGTGGGGCAGGGGATATTCTTATCTCCACTGCACACATTGGGGGAACTGAAGGACAGAGAAGTTAAGTATCATGTGTAAGATCACCCAATGTAATCCAGAGCCAAAGCCTAGGCTTTTAGCTATCAGAAATGGCACAAATGCAGACATTGCTACCAGCCTGGAATCAAGTTGGCATAATTCCCTGACAACATGGAGTGGGCACTCTAAGATGTCAGATGTTTTCTTTGAAATTGTCAGTAGCAATTTCCAGAGGGTTGGAAACAAGTCAAGGAGCTCAGACTTTGGTTTTTAAAAGAGATGACATGAGATGAGTATGGCAGGTCTTCTGTTTATATTGGAACATTCACCTTTATGGAGAGTCTTCCTTTCTTAAAATTGGTGTTTATCAGAGTTGGTCAGGAGAGTTACAAGTCAAACAGAGATGGTTTCTGGGTTGCTAAGTTACATTTATCATCAGAGAATTTTGGACTAATAATTCTGTGCACTTAACTTTAGCACTTTTTGGGGATTTCAGGGTTTGTTTTTTAAAGCCTCTGTGTAAAGTGAGAGAATCAGATAAAGTGATCTCCTGGAGCTTTTTCAAACCCTTTGTTTTTGAATTTATATCTCTCTGAGTTAATTAGGGTCATGAAGTTCTAGATTTAACGTTAATGATGATGATGACGATGATAATAATAATAATAATAATAATAATAATAAATGTTTTAGTTCAATCTTCAACATTCAGATAGGTAGAAGGCAGCTTTACACAAGCAGTTATCTTTGTTCCAGTGACATGTAGCTTTTGTCCGTCAACCAACTTAAATTGCATAACTAAATATGTTACATGGTATTTCTTGTTGATTTAAAATAATTGTTCCTATTCAGGAATAGCATTATTTTGGAGGAATTAATAAGCATATTTATTATATATATATTTATTTATTTATTATAATTTCCTAAGCATTAACTATAACATAAAGTGAAATAAGTTTTTTAGGAGGGAATGTATTAAGTTCCAGTAAGAAAACACTAAAAATAGAAAACACTAAAAAATAGTGTAGGCAGTATTGAGTGATTATGCATTTATTTCATATCTCTTGTATAATATTCTAAAAAACCTTAATATTCTTAGATATTATAAATTTTTAGATATTTTTGCTTCTAGAGACCTCAGTATCACTTTCCTGAGCCAGAAATCCTATTAGGTAATTCCCAAAGACTGATAATTTATGCTCCCCAAGGTATATGACCACAGCATTTTACTATGTGATTGCAATCTCCAGGTTGGATAGTTGATTGTCTGTAGTAGCACAGGGGTGGATTTACCTACTCTTGGGAAATAAAGCGTTGAGACCTTAATAACTTAATGCTCTGTTTGACGTGTGTGTCATAGGTAAGCCACTGGTCCATGGCACATGCACAATTCTCTCTTGTGGAGAGGCAGGGCAGGGTAAAACCCAGGTTTCAATCCCTTTACTTTTTTCTAGGTTTGTTCACCTAGGGAAAGTCAGTAACTTCTCAATTGCCCTTTATCTTTCCAACTGTAAAGTGGAAATTGTAATCCTTAAATCTACTTTAATTTCTTAGAAAAAAACTTTGGTTCTTTCTATAAATAATAAAATATTTCTTGTAACTCATTTTATGCCTGAACATGATGCATGAGTAGTGGAATGCTTTGGAGGAGAATGGATGTTCTAGATAGAGGCAAAGATGGGAAAGGTCATAAGAGGGATCAGTGTCAGTCCCTAAGCAAAAGCTCTGCACATCAGGAGTTAGAAGCTGGAAGGCTGGGACTTCAGGATATTTTCTTACTATTTTTGATGTGAACCAAAGTTATGTAGAAGACAATTGTAGTAGCAAAATGTAATTTAAAAAAATACTCGTTATCACTTTTTTAAATGATAAATAGAAGTGTTATTTCTTCTGATTCTAAAGCTTCAGGAGAAGGGATTGCACTGCACCCTTGGTCTTTAGAAAATTTAATTTCTGTTTTGGAGAGTGGAGGGGGAGAGGTGTATACCTAGTAGTAGTACCATGTTCACTGTACTTCACAGAAAAATAGAATGATCTTAATCTGTCAGTCCCACTGGTCATGTTTCCATTTCTGCAAACATGCTGCTACCTTGACATAGTGACCAAAATGCGGGCTTCTGCCTTTTCCTACCTGTATGGACCTTCCTCAGTTTTCCCTTTACTTCACAACTGTGGGGTCTGGCAGTCATAGGAAGAGAGTGATACCTGTTACTCCATCTGAGAAAGTAAATCTGTCCAAGGAAGTATAAGTCCATCTGTGAACAGAAATGCAATTCACTATCCTTCTAACAAACTGAGAGTTTTTAATTTACATTCAGGGAAATATTTTTCATTCACTAAAACCAAAGAATAAAAATGATCACAGCTGTAGAACATGACCTCATTTCACTTCTGTCTTCTGGAAGGCACAAAGGATTTTCAGCTGCTCTTCTTTCATTTCCTACCCTTTCCCCAGAGGTAACCACTATTCTGCCCTTTACCATCATGTATTTGCTCTGCCTGTTTTTGAGAAATACAATTGATGCATGTTTATATTGTACAATATATGTACATTAATATTATATTATATATGTACATATATATTAATATTATATTATATATGTACAATAATAATTGTACATGTTTATGGGGCACAGGATGTGTCAATAGATGTATACATTGAATAATTGATCAAATTAGAGTAATTAGCATATGAATTTTGCCTATGTTTGGACTTCATATAAGTAATCATGCTACATATATTCTTTTGTGTTGGAGTTCTTTCTGATAACCATTATTTTAGGAAGATTTTATTCATGTTTTAGTAAGGAGCAACAGTTTGTTCTTTTTCATTGGGTGGGTCACTTCATCCTACAAATATGCTACAATTAATTCATTCTATGGACATTTGAGTTGCTTCCAGTTTTTAGCTATTGTGTATAGCCAAATATGAGCGTTCTTGTAAATTTTTTGGTGGAGATAGCATCAAGAGTGAGATTGCTGGGTCACTGGATAAATGTATGTTTAGATTTAGTAGAGAGGCCAATGGTTTCCCAAAGGACTCATGCCTGTTTCCATTCCCATCAGTACAGGTGTTACCGCAGTATATGAAAGTTCCACACCTTACCCGACATCTGACATTTCAAGCATAGATTTTATTTTTCACCATTTTGGATGATACATGGTGATATTTCCTTGTGATTTTAAATTGCAATTCTCAGCTAACTAAGCGTCTTAAGCTTCTTCTCATACATTTATTGGGAATACACTTCACTTTGTTGAAGTGTCTGAGTCTTTTCCTATTAAAAAAAGAACATGATTGTCCTTTTCCTGTTGATTTGTAGAGTCATTTGTTCGATATATGTGTTGGAATTATTTTTTTCTAGCTTGTTACTTGCTGTCTAAATTTAGAAATATTGTCTTTCAAAGAACAAAAGATTTAAATTTCATGAAAAGCAATTTATTTATCTTTTCTCTTATGGTTATTATTTTTTTTCTTTTTCCAGTTTAAGAAATATTTGCCTACCTCAAGGTTTGCCTGTTTTTCCTTGAACTGAAATCTCACGATCTGAGTTATTTTGCTTTATAACAGGTCTTGAAATCTGGGAGCAAGTCCTGCATCTTTGTTCTTCATCTTCTAGATTTGCCTGATTACTCTAGGCAAATACATATTTGAAAGCTTTACTTTTGAATTATTTTTAATAACTATTTGGGAATTACTAAGAAAATTTTCAAAGCAACAGACTGATTTTCAAAGCTGGTTCCTACTGTAAGGCATTTGGTGAAAGAGTAGATTCTTGAGAACTTAATTTCTGCCAAGATAAAATAGGTCACAACAATACCTATCAGCCTCTCTGGATTGTGGCATGGAAAATACATAAATGATTTTAAATCTCTTGAATTTGATACTAGTGACTTGGTGTCACTAATTTAGGGAAGACAATCACCTTGAGGATTATATGGTTCAAGCCCATCATAATATAAACCAAAAATGTGATTTTTTTCTTAATGTCCATCTCTTGATCTATAAGTCAGTTTGCTTTCTGCTAAAGTTTGCCCATCTTTTAATCAAACTTACAGTATTTAAGGAAGCATTTAGTCTTGATGCCATGCCTCTTGCATCTACTTGAGGAAAGGGATGTATGACCTTAAGAATGTTGAACTTAATAAAGAGGAAAACAGTTTATAAGAACTATTTGTGATGGAGAGAGATGCTTAATTAACGAGAACTTCATATAAAATGTGGAGTAAATCTTTAAAAAATTAATCTAAGTCCTCATGAATTATGTTTCCTCCAATTATATAGTCCAAAAGATTTTAAATCAGCAGGGCACAACTGGAAGTGAGAACAATGTTAGTGTTTGCACACTCTGCATTCCCATTTGTTTCAAGAGAGGAAGTATCCCCTTAAATATTTTACAGAACAAAGCAAACAAAAAATATAAAAGGGAAAATTTTATTAACATATATTGACAGTTGCATGCAATTATGAATAATAACATGAATTTTTTTGTATTTTCAGAGTGGCATCCTGTATTTTACATTTTTTTTCCATCTTTACCCCATTAAATTGCTCCAGCTCCCCTTCTCATTTTCCGCATTGTCCACTCCCTCACACTAGTCCTCTCTTCTCTCATATTGGATCAATTTATATTTTCCATTCTTAGGTATGATCATATATAGTGTTTTTTATTGGAAAATTTTAATGTACACCTTAATGTGATTCATTCTGACATGCTTTTCATTGTGACATTTCCATATATGCACTTTGTTGTACATTATTCATATAGGTTCCCCCTTACCCTCTTGTATGCTTCCCCCCATCCCATCCCCCCCATCAAAGACTTCTCTATCATTTACTTGTCTTTTTATGGTAATATTTTTCTATATATCCTTGGGTTCCAGTTCTGTTTAAGATAGACACTTTTCTTGCAGTGAACTTTGTTTTTAGGAGATGGAATTCTGATTTGATAATTCCATAGTGGATATATGAAATGAATTATCACTCTGTATCCCATCAATATGTGTAACTAAAATGCTAATAAAAATGATTATTAAAGCTAAAAGAAAGAGGAAGTATCCTCTTAATTCCATTTACAATAGTTGAATTTTGGAGGTAAAACATTAGCAATATGCAATTTAAAATATTCAGCTAACATGAACCCAAACATGAAATCGATCATTGACAGTGGATCTCTCCTGCTCCCATCTTCTACAAATGCTGTTTGTTTCCCTCCCAGTTTATTTTATTTTAATCACTCTTCTGAGACATTGTTCGGGCTGATTCTTCATCAAGGTGTCCAGCTGAAAAATGGCTATCAGATCCTGCTGAGGCAGGGACAGGGGAACAGCAGCCCACATTGACTACAGATGTGCAGAGTGGGAACTTTGGGAGGCAATGATAATTAAAGAGCATATGGTCTGTAATAAATCTGTACAGTAGTGCTAGCTCGTATTAATTGAGGGATTAAGAATAATAGCACATCCTTATGAATAGTGTGTTAAATCTCAAGTTACAATTCCTGGGCTTAATATAGCTCTGTGTAAACTTGGTGGTTTTTCATGTTTGATATAGTACATGAAGTGTGGGAAGATTTGTGGTATTATTTGTGTACATGTACCATAATCAAAATGGCTGAGAGGGGCCTGATAAAACACAAACATCTGGAGGTACAGATGTCATTCCCATGAAGCTGAAGGCTGTTTGACAGGGAGCAGGAACATATGATTGTGAGAGGAGCAGGGCTCCAGAGTGCCAAGTTTCACATGAGTTTGATAGAAACGTGTTATGAGTGCTTAACATGGTGATTGATAGTTTTTGATGAAGAAAACTGTCCTCTAAGCCTGTGCTTACCTTTTTGTTTTGTTTTTCTTTGAATTTGTTCTTCACTCTTATTCTGTTCACTATGATGACTTACTGGAAAAGGCATTGCATTTCCAGACTTGGGAAAAAGGACTAGCACTTTTGGAGCAGGAAAGCCATGCTAGAGAAAACAAATCACATCCATTTTGTGCCCTGGACAGATGAGGTGTTACCAGCAAAGAAAGGAGAGACACTGAATTCCTTATTCATTTATGTGTACTCAGTATCTGTATAGGAATACTCTCAAATCAACTTCTAAGAACTAGTGTTAATACATATGTGTTCTTTATATAAATTATATTTATCATATGCTATATTAATTATGCTGGGGTTTAGCTCAGTTGGCAGAGTGTTGTTGCTCTGAGCTCTCTGAGGATCCAGGTTCCATCTATCCCCAGCACTGCAAAAAATGGGAGAAGGATGTGGCAATCCACTCCTGAAGCAATCATGAAACAATCAGGCATTGAAAACCCTATGAGAGTTGCTATAAGTCAGATCCAATTCAACGGCACCTAACAACAAATATTAATTATATTTTATATGTGGATACCCCAATATGTTAATAATGGTTGTCTGTGTTTACTGAAATTATAGGAGATTTTTGTCATATTTTGCTATCTAAAATGTTCATCAATAAGTAAGATAAAATTGTATTTGCCATAAAAAATATTAAATGGATGATCTTTATTCAAATAAGAATCTTCACCAGAGTTCTCTGTGCTTTTTTTATTCCATAGGTTTGTTTTTTAGTTGTGTGTGTGTGTGTGTGTGTGTGTGTGTGTGTGTGTGTGTGTGTGTGGTACTGGAGGGGCTGAACACAGGGCCTCATGCATATTTTGCAAGTGCTCTACCACTGAGCAGCATCCCAGCCCCTTTTTTATGTTTTATTCTGAGTCAGGGTCTCACTAAGTTACACAGACTGCCTCTGGCCTTGAACTTGGGATCCTCCTCCCTCCACCTCCCAAGTCACTGGGATTATAGGCATCCAACACCTTGTCTGGCTTACCCATGAGTCTTTAACTGAACTCAGTGGCTTCATTTTAGTTCTATCAAGGTGAATGAATTACTACTACTTCTTTTCCTTTCCTCATTATCATCAATGAAATAATGTAAAACTTAATTATTACTGTCAGCCAAACAACACATTTCCTAAAGGGACTAATGTAGAATATTTAAGTGTAACAATTGGGATGAGCCCAAATGAACAAAAACATTTGAGACCTTACACTTAAAGTTACATTTATAGATAAAGAGGGGTCCACTGAAATTCTGGGCTGGGCTTTGGGGATTCCCGAGGAAAGCTTCCTAGGTGAAGAAGTGTCCCTTCAGTGTCAAATCAGTCAGTTCACAAAAATGGATCAATATTCCACTGACTGAAGATTTTTGGGAATAGCTTTTAAAATTCATATCTTTTGCTGCTACTGGAATTGTCAGAGTTGATTTTAAGAGTAATGACTTACCTCTGTGTCCTGGGCCAGCCCTGTGGAGACTTAGATGAAAAACTTCTGTCAACTCCCATAATCTTTATGGGATCAAAGCATATATGGTATCCTAGATAACAGAAAT
Source organism: Pedetes capensis (assembly GCA_007922755.1). Classification (NCBI taxonomy): domain Eukaryota; kingdom Metazoa; phylum Chordata; class Mammalia; order Rodentia; family Pedetidae; genus Pedetes; species Pedetes capensis. The sequence continues at coordinate 2,657 of VMDO01008047.1, read as the reverse complement.
TTATGTATATACTAAGTGAATGGTCTTCCCATTCACTTGCTAGATGTACTGTTGCATTGGGAATACAATGGCTAACAAGAGCAAAGTAATTAAGGTGATATTGAGTTTCCCTTGTAGAGCTAGCAGAGGATGATGATATTGCCATAACCTTTGGAGTTGGACAGTAACCTTAGCTGATCAGCAACTCATTTTTCACCCCCTGTCGTTCTGTTCTTTTCTGGCCTCCTCCTCACCATGCTGTAGATGACCAGCAATGCACCCAGATTTACTATTCTGCACTGGCGTAGGAAGCAGCTGCTGATGTGATGATATAAGCAATCTAGCCATGCCAGGTTTTTACTTCCCTCTATTGGGGATTCTTTTTCTTGTTGGTTTTTAATAAGTAATTTTATATTTCATACCAGCAGTGCTACCTCTCTTTCTGAAGAAGGGTTAATAGCCCTACAATGTGATATCCCCCATGTGTCTGTCAGCTTGTACTGCTGTGGGGGCTTGTGAGTTGCTGTGATGCTGAAAGCTATGTCACTGGTATTTCACATACCAGCAGGGCCACCCATGGTGGGCAGGTTTCAGCTGAGCTTCCAAACCAAGACAGACTAGGAAAGGACCTGGCAGCCCATGCCGGAAACAATTAGCCATTGAAAACTCTATAAATAGCAAAAAAGCAATGTCAAATATAGTGCCAGAAATTGAGCCTCCCAGGCTGGAAGGCATTTAAGAAATGATTAAGAAGAGTTGCCTCATCAAAGCAGAGTCGCCCTTAATGATGGGAATTGAGTAGAGCCCCTGGGACCTCTTTTTGCTGATGCAGCAGGACTCAAAATGAGAACACTGGCTGCAAAAATGGGTTCAAAAATAAAAAGATGATGTGTGTGGCACAGTGTGGAATACTGTTTCATTCTGTTGTACATAGGGTCCCTGTGAGTTATATCTGACTCTAGGACACCTAACACCGAGTGTTACATAGGGAGGTAATCTACCCTCCAAAAAATGGAAGTGCTGCTGTGGCAAATGGCTTCAGATGGAAATGTCAAGGGAGCAATTTTCAGTTCTTCTAGAAATAAACAAAAAGAAAAGGAGGGAGACAGACACAGGGAAGCAGGCAAAGACCAACAGATACTCACAGCAGGTAGCACACTCAGCTCTCTTCTGGGTACTAGAAGGAATTCTTTAAATGTATAAAGACAACAAAGGAAGGTAGCTTGCCAGATTCTGTGGTGCATGTCTATAATCCCAGCAATTTGGGAGAGGGAGGCAAGAGGATTGCAAGTTCAAAACCAGAGGCAGCCTGTGTAATTTAAGGAAACCCTGATTCAAAGTAAAAATTAAAAAAGAGGTTGGAGGTGCAGTGGTAGAGCACTTGCAAAGCACACAAAAGGCCCTGGATTCAACTCCCAAGAACTGAAGCAAGCAAAGCTTATCTAAAATAAATGGAATATTTACTCTAGATGAGCTACGTGGACTTCCATGGTCACTTTTAACATGTATATGTCCCTCTGTGTATGCGCCCCTACACGTCTGTCAGTTTGCCACACTGTGGGGGCTTGTGTGTTGCAATTAGGCTGAGAGCTCTGCCACTGTAACCTCGGACATGAGCAAGGTTACCCATGGTGGACAGGTTTTCAGCTGAGCTTCTAGACTAAGACAGACTAGGGAGTAGGACCTGGCGAGCCACTCCCAAAACAACTAGCCATTGAAAACCCTATGGATAGCAAAGAGACACTGTCAGATATAGTGCCGGAAAATGAGGCCCCCAGGTTGGAAGGCACTCAAAAGACTACTGGGGAAGAGTTGTCTCCTCCAAGTGGAGTCTACCGTGATGAAGGAAATGGAGTAAAACCCCAGGGTGCTCAACTTACTGATGTGGCACAACTCAAAATGAGGAGAAACAACTGTAAACATCCATTAATATTTGGAACATGGAATGTATGTAGTACGATTCTAGGCAAATTAGAAATTATTAAAAGAGAAATGGAGCGCATAAACATTGACACTCTAGGCATCAGTGAGCTCAAATGGACCGGCATAGGCCATTTTGAGTCAGACAATCATATGGTCTACTATGCTGGGAATGATAAACTAAAGACAAATGGGGTTGCATTCACCTTCAAAAAAGACATTTCAAGATCTGTCATGAAATACAATGTTGTCAGTGATAGAATAATATCCATACGCCTACAAGGAAGGCCAGTTAATATTCAAATTTATTATTTGAATAGTAATTTGAACTATTATTCAAATTTATGCACCCACCACTAAGGCCACAAATGAAGAAAGGGAAGACTTCTATCAGCTTCTGCAATCTGAAATAGATCAAACATGCAATCAAGACATACTGATAATCACTGGTGACTGGAATGCAAAGGTTGGAAACAAAGAAGAAGGCTCAGTAGTTGGAAAATATGGTCTTGGTGACAGAAAAGAAACTGGAGAGCACATGATAGAATTTTGTCAGACAAATGACCTTTTCATTGCAAATACATTTTTTCAACATCATAAACGGAGACTATACACATGGACTTCACCAGATGGAACATACAGGAATCAAATTGACTACATATGTGCAAAGAGACGATGGAAAAGCTCTGTACAAAATGTCAAAACAAGACCAGGTGCTGACTGTGGATCAGACCATCAACTTCTCATATGCAAGTTCA
>VMDO01008046.1:37500-86776 GCA_007922755.1 Pedetes capensis | reverse complement strand
AACTCACAATCCTCCTCCTTCAAGTCACTGGGATTAGAGACATGTGCCACATCACCCAGCTCAAAATATTTTTGTCATGCTTCATGTCATATCTGCTACATCAACCTTCATATTCTATTGATACATTAGAAAACGTACAAGGTACTAGAACATGAAATCCAACCAAAGAAAGTAAGAATTGTACTAGGAATTGAAGAATTGTGGACGTCTTCTTAGTTACTCAGGATAGTGGCCTGATTTTGGTTTTCTCTATCCTTAGTCTTAAAACTGGGGCTGGGATTTAGCTCAGTTGGTAGAGCGCTGTGCTGCAGTCTCTGAGGTCCCGTGTTCAATTCCCAGCACCACAAAAATGGGAGAAGGACCTGGCAATCCACTCCCAAGGCAATCCTGAAACAGTCAGCCATTGAAAACCCTATGAGGATCGCTATGAGTCGGATACCGACTAGACGGCACCTAACAACAACAAGTCTTAAAACTTTCAAACTAGTTCTGCAAAAATTCATTCCCATTGAAAAGAAGAGTAAAAATACCTATAGCCTTAAGTACATGTTTGGAATTAAAATTAAGGAAATCCCATTGTTTTAAGCATTAGTTTTGGGATACTATAATATCAATGGGCTGGGGTTTAGCTCAGTTGGTAGAGTACTGCTGCTCACTTTCTGAGGACACAGGTTTGATCCACAACACTGCAAAAATAGGAGAAAGACATGGCAATCCATTTCTGAAAACAATCTCGAAACAATCAGCCACTGAAAGCCCTATGAAGGTCACTATGAGTTGGACCTGACTTGACAGCATGTAACAGCAAAAACCACAACAATAATATCAATAGTTCTCAAAATGCACAGAATTAAAATATTTTTTGTAACTATTTCTCAGCATGAACACATTTAAAACATATACTCAGGTAAAAATCTGCCTTACCATACATAGTTTTGTCTTAGATATTGCTCTATTTGAGTTTCTTATTGTATTATGCTTTTGCTTATAAGGGACCAATAAAAACTACTCCTGGTTTACCATTCCCACATGCTTTTATGGGCAATAACAATTATAGTATTTTTCCCCATATGATCGTATTTAAATTTAAAGAACTTATTGTTTAGGGACTGTGTGTTATTAAGCTAAAACAATTGTTCTCATTGGATTTAATAAAATCTATATTCTCAAGTGCCTGGGAAATCATTACAAATAAGGCAAATTCAAAAAAAAAAAAAAAAAAACCACCAAAGAGCAATTATTAGGTTTAATTTCTAAAATAAAATTAGTCTATCTAAAAGTAATAAACACAGTAACCCTGACTTAACAATGTCTTCATCAAACACCTCCTCGTATGTGTTTTGATAAGGATGGATTTTTATTTCTTTTGTGAAGCCTTCCTCTTGCCTTACTATTATTTGAAACCTCACATCAGATGTGAACTTAACTTCGTAAAGTACCTTCCACATTGCCGTGCATGACTTCATCCGTTTCTAGTTAATATTACTTAGACTTAAGGCTTTGGAAGAGGATGTGGAAGGGTAAAGAAATGGATTTGGAAGGAGCGTATATTAAGAAGAATCCACATGATCCTTGAGAAAGGTTATTCCTGAGAGTCTGAGAACCAATTCATGCAAATGAAACACTCAGCTCTGAAAAAAACTTACTTCAGGATATGCTCTCTGTCTGCAGGCTCTTGCTGGCGTGGACATTAAACTCACTACTACCTCAGTACAGAGATAAATTTTTCAGATAAAGTATTTGTATTTTTTTCAATGATTCATCCTGGCTTTAAAATTTCAGCACATTTTCTAGTTCAAGATGGAAAAACGCATCTGCATCTATATTTATATGTCATCCTTGCAAAAATCATATTGAAAAGATATTATATTTCATACACACAGATATGTATGCATGTAAATCTGTGTCTATGTAGATGCAATTATCTACACTAAAATGTATATTTTTGCTATGTGCCATAATATTAAACCATTCAAAAATAAGAAATAGTTCAGCAAAGTGGAAAGTCTGAAGAATTTCTAAATGTAGATACATTCAGCATAGGGCTGTGAAGTTTATGTTCCAGGAACACTAATGGTTGGATCAGTTTTTTTTCAATGGAGTGTCAAAGAAGAATCAGTCCCATCATCAAAAATGAAAAAGGTAGACATAATCCTTGAGGAAGACATCAAGACAGTCATTGGGGCCCTTACCTCACCTACCTGTTAGCTATAACTTTTGTACACAGGCCAAAAACATGCGAAACATTAGTGTGAAGTCCACTGTCATGGTTTGAATATAATGTGTCCCTCAAGAGATGTATGCTTCAACACTTGGTCCCCTGCTTGTGGTGCTGTCAATAACAACTGACTAATACAGAAAAGTGGTACTGGAGTGGGGTCATTGCTGTGCAGAAAACTAACCATGTGGTTCTCAGGCCTTTGATGTTTATTTGGAGGAGGAGTCTGGAAGAGTTGGGGAATGCAGACAAGACACATCATGGAGGGCTTGAGGGGTGGTGAGAGTAAGGAAGACCAGAAAGCTGCTGCCAATAGAAATGCAGATGGGGTTCAGGGGTTTTAAAGGAAAATGAGGACTCTTTTGGGCCGTGGACAAGACACCATTCATGTCGCATTCTGGCTAAAAGTTTGTGTGAGTTCTGCCCTTGTCCTTAGTGAGGCTGGATTTATAAGTAATGGGCTAATTAACTTAGTGGAGGAAATATCAAAAAGATGTAATATGCAGGCTGTATGGTGGTCATTGCTTGCTGTTTTCAGCCAGATTTATGAGGAAAATACGGAGCAAAAGGCACAGCAAAAAAAATAAAAGTAAATAAATGAAAAAAAATGTGCAGTTAAAAAACGGGGAAAAAGCTTTGGGTTGTCTAAAATTCTTGGGAATGCCATTGATTCAGGCCAGCAGGCTTAATTGTTAAAGAGATAAGCCACAGTGAAGAAAAGCCTTTTTCCCTAGAACAAAAGAAATTCCCCCAGAGCACAGAAAGAGCTGCCCAGAGTCCTCCCATTTAAGGTCTCAGGGCTTGTAAAGGAAATATCTGAAAAGCTATCTCCCTGATTTAAAAAGGGAGTGTTTGAAAAACAAAGGTCTTCAGGATGCCCTGTTCAGAGCAGACCACCTAGGGAAATCATTTTTCAGCTTGTGCATACATAGGCTTCTACTATGGCTGTGGTTAAAATAGATGAAGCTACCTCTTATGCTGGCAGCAAAACTGAACATTGTTCACATGGCTTTTCAGGCATGCAGAATTGCAAGAGTTGAGGTGTTTTGGAGGCTTCCATCAAGGTTTAGAAGATAGCCTGTGAGGCTAGGTAATGTACACCAGGGATGGTTATCCTGAGGAGATCCTCTGAGGTATTGTTGAGTGAAGGTTTGCAGGTGGAGCCTAAGGAGCAATGGAGTCCCCTATACATTATAGATACTAGCAACTTGAAACATCTGCCAAGTGAGGCTGTCAGCAAGAACTAAAGGAAAGACCAAAAGGGTCATTTGTGACAAAGCCAGAGGGGCAGAGCCACTCAAGCCTGTTTGAGCCCAGACAATGCCAGATGTAAGATACCAGACTTGAATTCACAGGTTCTGTGTGTCCAGCAGGATATCAGTGTTTCTATGGACTAATCTTTCCTTTCTGTGCCCTCATTCCTCCTTTTTGGAATAAGAAGACTTACTCTGTGCTATTGTATGTTGGAAGCACCGTAAATTGATTTTTTTTTTTTTTTTTTTGCATACACAGCTAAGTTTGCCTTAAGTCTCAGTGGAGACTTTGGAATTAGACTTTTGAATATGGTTTAAACTGTTAAGACTTTGGGGACTCTTTGTTTTTCTTCTTTTTTTTCAGCACAGGAGCATTGAACCCAGAGCTTTGTGTTTGCATGCTTTGCAAGTTCTGTACCACTGAGCTGAACCCCCAGACAATTTTTATTTTACCTTTTATTTTTAAACAGGGTCTTTTTAAGTTACTCAGAATGCCTCTAATCTTAAACTTGTGATCCTCCTACCTCCCCCTCCTGAATCACTGGGATTACAGATGTGAGCCATAGTGCCTAGCAAGACTTTGGAGACTCTTAAAGTGGTACTGAATGCATTTTACATTTATGAGGTGGCCATGGACCTTTGGGTGCCAGGGGCAGATTGTCAGAGTTTAAATATAAAGTGTCCTCCAAAGGTCACGAGCTTTAATGATTGGGCTCAAGTTGCTAGCACAGTTTGTGGCAGTCAGAGAAATTAGGAGGTGGTTCTGAGCTTTGTGGGTATGAGGTCATTGGAGTTGGGTCTTTGGATATTTTACTCCATATCTATGGCCCAGGTCCAGTTCTCTCTCTGTCTCTAATCTGCCATGCTAGGAGGTCATTTGCCACAACTTAACTAACTTAAGGAAAATTCACATTTAACTATTCATCCTGTGAATGACATTTAAGGGAAACATATTTACATGAATACAAAGAAAATTCAGTCCAATAGCTAAAATAATTAACCTGATTCTCATTCATACAGATAGAGTGACACATAGAAGAAACAGGAACTCTGAATGGAATAGAACAGAATAAGAAAAAAATCAAATAAGTAAATATTTTCAGAAATATTCTAGATCATTATGCAGAGATGTGTAGCTCTTCAAAATCAAAAATTAGAGAAGAATGTTTTGAGAAGTTATGACTTGATTCTTGGAAACCACTTCAACATTGTTCTACCCTCCACCCATTGCCTAGTTCCAAGCACCTGCCACATTTCAGGTATTTGTTACAGTAGTACCAGCTCTTGTTGCTATAAATTATTGTCCCAGTCAATGTGAGTTACTGTAACAAAACTATCTAACAAAACTAAAAAATCAATATTTACTTCTCATAAAGAGGCTAAGGAATCCAAAGTCAAGGTGCTGACAGAATGGTGTCAGATGATTTTCTTCTTGGGCCACAATCACCTTCTTACTAACACATATTACCTAAACCAACTAGTTAAGAGACATCAGTGATATTGCATGAGTATGGTGTGACAAGGGCATTTCACTTCACCTAGGTGGCCTTCTTTCCCAAAATTCATAGCCACAGTCTACTCATGAAGAAAACATCTCACAAACACCGTTTGTAGGATATTTAGCAAGATACCTGGCCAAGACTCTTCAATATTCTCTTTGCTGAAAAACAAAGACAGACTGAAAATATGTTATAAACCAGAGCATTCTAGGGAAGCATGCCACTGAAATGCAGTAGAGTACCCTGGAATGTATTCTGAAACACTAAAGGAATATTCATTTTAAAATTGGTGAAGTACAAAAAAATTTCTGAAGTTTGCTTTCATAGTAGCACAGCAGTTCTATAGCTTGGATCTTGAATGATTCCCATAGGCTCATGTGTTGAAAGTGTGTTTCCCAACCTGTGGCACTGTTGGAAGAAGATGGAAACTTCAAGAGTGGGGTCTCAAGAGACAAAGTTAGTTCATTGGGAGGGGGTGAACTTAGAGGGAATATTGGGACCATGGCTCCTCTTCCTAACACTTTGTTATCTAACTGCCATCAGATGAACCATCTTCCTCCGCCACACATTCATGATGTACTGGGCTGCCACAGGCCCAAAATGGTAAGCTCAAATGACATTGGACTGAAGCCTCTGAAACCATGAGCCAAAATAAAACTTTTCTCTTTTTAAGTTGATTATCTCAGGTGTTTTATCATGGTAATAGAAATCTGACTAAACACAATCAAATCAGTTTTTAAATTTTGACAAAGTCATGTGATAACATAAGTTGTTAACAATGAGGGAAAAATGAGTAAGAGGTACCCAGGAACTCTTTACTGCCTATCAACATTTCTTTAAAAATCAAAGTTACCCCAAAATATAAACTTTATTAGAAAATTTGATTGCCAAATTAAATTTAGTAAATTGGTTGAATAATAAAAAGAATATAGAGTATGCAATACATGGAATATAGATCCATAATGTTCATTATGCACTTATTAAGAAATTTAAAATGAAGAAAATAAATCTGAGCCAGGGATGTACTAAGTGGGGAAGCACATGGTTTGTATCCATGAGTCCTGAGTTCTATCCTTGACACAAAATAAATAAATAAATAAATACATAAATAAATAAAGTAAATAAATGGGCTGGGATTTAGCTCAGTGGGTAGAGCACTGCGCTGCAGTCTCTGAGGTCCCAAGTTCAATTCCCAGCACTGCAAAAATGGGAGAAGGGCCTGGCAATCCACTCCCAAGGCAATCCCGAAGCACTTAGCCATTGAAAACCCTATGAGGGTCGCTATGAGTTGGATACCGACTCGATGGCATCTAACAACAACAACAACAACAACAAGTAAATAAATAAATAAATAAATAAATAAGAAAAAAGAAGGAAAAAAAAAGTATGTCAACGGATATTAGAAAAGAAAGATACCAACACTGGAGACCATAGAGCAATGCTTTGCTCATTTTAACTTTGATTTTTTACCCATCCAAAGACTCAATTAAAAATGAGATCACAAAAATGGTTGAATTTGCAGGTATTCGAACTTTGTTGCTAGAGACTGTCAAGATGGATCCAACTCATAGGGATCCCATACAGCAGAGTGAAACACTACCCAACACTATGCCAGGCGCTAGATCTTTTTTGTTTGAACCCATTATTGCAGCTGCTATGTTTCTTCTTGTTTTGAGTCATGCTATATCAGAAAAAGGAGGTCCCAGGGGTTTTACTCCATTCTCATCATTAAGGTTGACTATTTTGCTTCTCTGCAATTCATAGGGTTTTCAATGGCTAATTTTGGGGAGAGTGGGCTGCCAGGCCTTTTTCCCTAGTCTATCTTAGTCTGGAAGCTCAAGTGAAACCTGTCTACCATGGGTGGCCCTGATAGTATCTGAGATACTCCTGGCATGACTTCAGTATCATAGTAACATGCAAGGCCCCACGGCATGACAAGCTGGCAGATACATGGGGGTATTTAAAAGTACAAGCCTAAAAAAATCTATAGAACTTTTGGGAAATTGTTCCTTAAGTGTATTCCAGTAACTAAAACCAAAAGGCAATAAGAACAATATATTTGCCAAATATGATAGCACATACCTGTATTTCCAGCACTCCAGAGCCTGAAGCAGGATGATTATAAGCTCAAGACCAGCCTGGGCTACACCAGGAGACCTGTCTCAACAACCAAACCAAACCAAACCAAACCAAACAAAACCAAACAAAACAATCGCTTCTAAATATTTTCCACAGAAAAATGGAAATAGCCAAAACAAAAATTTAAGAAAATCTGTTTAACCTTAAAATTTAAGAAATTCTTATTTCAGTGCATATATTTATGGAAAAGTTTTTATTTCTTTTTCTGCAACCTACACCCAGTAATGTCTGTCTTCATACTAAATGAACAATGTTTTCTTAAAAAACACTGGGATAAATGTGTTTGAAGCCAAGAGAAGTATTTTGAGGGGGTTTAATGCCAATGTCTTTTACTGTCATAGTTTTATTTTATTTTTTTACTTTAAACCTTCAACATGTCTTTTGAGCACATTGCTTAAGCATAAGATTACTAAGCATATAGGTTGAAGACAATCTATTTCAGGAAACAGAGAATCCATTCATTGCCTTGTTATTATTTACATACCCTTAGTAACTATGCAAAATAAATAGATAGAGGGGGAAAAAGAAGAAATGATACTATGTTAACTTTTTTATATTTCATACTAGATAATATTTTTAAGAATTATGCATGTTTCATGAGACATTCTACATGTTGTTAAGTGCCATTGGGTTGGGTCCAGCCTATAATAGCCCTATGTACAACAGAATGAAGCACTACTTGACACTGTGCCACGTACATAATCTTTTTTATGTTTAAACCCATTTTTGTAGACACTGTGTCCATCTGTCTAGTTGAGGGTCTTCCTTTTTTTCCACTGACACACCACTCTTCCAAACATTATGTCCTTCTCCAGGGATTGGACGCTCCTGACTACATGTCCAAAACACATAAGACACAGTCTAGACATCCTTGCCTCCAAGGAGCACTCTGGTTGCACTTATACTGGGACAGATCTGTTGGCTCTTTTGGCAGTCCATGGTATGTTCAATATTTGTCTCCAGCACTGTAATTGAAAAGCATCAATTCTTCTCCTGTCTCCCTTATTCAATTTCCAGCTTTCACAAGCATATAATGTGACTGAAAATACCATGGCATGAGTCAGGCACACCTTCATCTTCAGTGTGACATCTTTACTTTCCAACACTTTAAAGAGGTCTTTTGCAACAGCTTTTCGCAATGCAATGCATCTTTTTTTTTTCTTGACTGCTACTTCAGTGTTAGGCAGAAATAATTAGATACAACATAATAAATAAAAATCAAGAATGTGGAGAAAATGGAACTCTTTTACCTTGTTGATGGGAATGTAAATTAGTAAAGTTATCATGGAAAACAGTAGAGAGTTCCCTTGAAAAACTTAAAAATGCAACTACCAAATGAACCAGCAATTCCACTTTGGGTCACATCCAAAAGTATGAAATCATGATGTCAAAGAGATAGCTGCCTTCCCATGTCATTGCCACGTAATTTATAGTTGCCAAAATATGGAATTTACTTCTATCCATCAATTGATGAATGGATAAAGGAAATATGGTCCATATACACAGTGAAATTCTATTCAGCCCCCAAAAAAGAATGAAATCTTATCATTTGGAACAAATACGTAAACCTGGAGGACATTATGTTAAGTGAAATAAGCCAAGTACAAAAACAGTCAGCATAATCTCACTTATATTTAGAATCTAAAAAAAAATCAAACTCATAGAAGCTGAGAGTAGAATGACAAATCCCGAAGCTAGGTGGCCAGGGAGGGTGCTTGGGAAATGTTGGTTAGAGGACACAAAATTTCAGTTAGAAGAGGGAATAATTTCAGGAGATATATTTATAACATGATAATTGTCAATAAAAATATGTTGTATATGTGAATATTGGGAAGAGTAGGTTTTAAATGCTTTCACCACAAAAAGTTGTATGAAGAATCAGCTTGATTCATCATGCCATTCTGTATGCACATATCAAAGATTCATGCACACTATAAATATGTATAATTTTATCGAAAATTGCAAAATAAAATTAAAACAATTCATATGAAGTGTTTTTCTACAAAGACCTAAAAAAGTAAACTGTGAAAATCATTATTATCTAAACTCTGTCTGCAAATAAACTAAACTAAACTGTATGTATCACAGGATTCCAAACATGGAGTCACATGATGGGAATATATTGTGTTATTGGGACACATTTAAGTTTTTTCTTGCACTTGATTTTTCCATTAACTCAGGACTTATAAAGAGTGTAACATGGCTAATAATATTTGATACAAATAGTTTTCATTGATGGAATAAAAAGCTTACAAACACATTACACTAACCTTTCCGAAATGGTCTCCACAATCTATCTCTAAACTTTCCTCAAACTTTTCTCCCGCTTCTCGTTAAAATAGAAAATGAATCAATTAATCATTTATTTGATTGTCATCGAACATTGCAGAGTTAAATTTTACATGAACTGAGAATCTAGAGGAAAAATAGGCACAACAAAACACCAACTAAAAAAAACACACTTGTGTTTTAATTAATGAAAAAGGCATTATATGAATACTAATAAGGCAGTCAGGGAAAACTCCACACAAGGTAGCTGCTGACTTTGAACTTGAAGCATAAGAAGGAATTCACAGCTCATTTTAGAGTTGTAATTGTTCAGGTTTAGTGGCAGTTACCACTTGCCCCCCTCCTCTAGTCAGTAAGTGACTTACTGAATTATGATTTGAATTTAAGATTATGACTTACAGAATTAGGATTTGAATATGGTTTATCTTCAACCACCATACTTCACTGTCTGTGACTATCTGTGAGCTATATTACCATAAATTTATAAACAATGCCAGAGAAACCATAATAATTAGAGTGGGCACATTTTTGCTTTTTTCCAACACTATTCAATAGGTAATAATGATGATGGCATTACTAAGAAACTGGCAAACACTTGAGTCTTCATTTACAAAATTGGATGAAATAAATGAGGAGAACTATGACCTCATCACATGCTATCGCCAACAACTCCACTTTATTCTAGTGATCAAACACGGCCAAAACTGTGTTGTAACGCTGAATCTGTTCCAGCACATAAATCAACTGTTTGTTTTTAAAGTGGTCACACATAAATCACCTGCTCCATTTTTGAAACTATGTTATGGAGATATGGTCTGAAATGTTATCTTATATAACTTCTAGAGGTAAAATGAACACACCCAGTATTACCCCATAGAAGCTAAATAGAAGCCTACAAATCATGGTGCACTTTCAGTACCAGCATGATGCTCTGTATGCGCTTTACTCATCACTGTTTTAGTAGACATTGAAGGCAAAAGAGACTGCAAAGGGTGAATTCATTAACATTATACAAATGTAGCAATAGATAATTCCTGAGATATGACACTCCAATATCAGATGTATACTTGAATTAGGTAGAATGTTCAACATCAGAGTATGTGCATGCCTAATTTTACTTCTAGGATTATGCAATCAAAATTATATGCCTCCTTAAATCTAATATAAATCAATTTTAAAGATGATTTAAAGACTTCTAATACTTTGATTTCCTGCAGCCTGTGCCACTATGGCATCCAATCCCATCAGATCTTGGAAGCTAAGCAGGGTCAGGTCTGGTTAGTACTTGGACAGGAGACCACATGGGAACACCAGGTGCTGTAGGCTTGGGAGAAGGACCTGGCAATCCACTCCCAACAAACAATCAGCCATTGAAAACCCTATGAATAGTGGAGAGGCACTGAAAATACTATTTCATCTGTTGTACATAGGGTCATTATTAGTCAGATACCGACAGACAGCACCTAATAACAACAAGACTTTGATAAAAAGAGCAAATTGTTCATATATTCGTGTGTGTGTGTGTGTGTGTGTATGTGTGTGTGTGTGTGTGTGTGTGTGTGTGTATTGACTAGCAGGCATTATATTGCACACTTCGGAGAGTGATGGATTACACAATGCCCGTGGGCATCACACTCCAATCAGTAAGAGGGAGAAAGAAGTAAATAGATAAATACAAAATGTCAGGCAGGACCTGACTCTAAGGAACCTCTGGCTTGTTTTTGGGAATGGAGACCTCCAAAACTGAAGAACAGCTTTAAAAATATTCATCATAGGCCAGTGCAACTCAGTGTATACCCCTTGCCTTCTCCTTACAGACCTCTTCTGCTTTGATGGGTTGGGTTTCTGTTTGTTTCTGTCTTTTCTCTGGCTTTGGTTCTTGATGTAACTGTGTCTCTGGCCTTGTGCATTCACTGCACTGTCTTCTTGTTCACAGCTTGCCTCTTTGCTCCAAGTCCCTTAGCCAATTAAGAATTATCCCCTTGTAATTGACATTGGCTGGGTCCTATTGTGAATGGAGAAGACAGAGAGCGGGAATCAGATTCAGGGAATTACTGAGAAAGACAGAGTTGAGTCCTTATTAAATAAAAGCATGGTGTATGCATGTGTGCTGGGAGTACAGAAAATTGGAAGGAGGATGAGAAAGTATTCCAGAATATGGACACATCATTATTCTAGTAAATTTCCTTATTGATAGTGACATAAAAAGAATTGATGAAGTAAGTAGTGCTGAAATAAAAATATTTTAAATATAAGTAAATGTAAAGATACATGCAATCATACCTTCCTAGTTTCCATACACATTGGTGGGTCTAGAATAATGGTATAGAAACAAATACAATATTTACCTTGTGAATTTTAAAATGAAGCTCCTTATTCTCAGAATCCCTGAATTAACCTAGGTAGAACAATCCTCTCTTGGCTGTTTATAAGGTTAGCCTAATTTAAATTCTTAGTGCATAACACTCCCTGCTACTGGGATTCAATCATTCATTAACTAAATGTTTTTTAACACCGGAAACTATAAATTAATAAAAAATAAGCAAATAAACATTAAATACATCAAATAGCAGTAAGCACTGTGAAGGTAAGATTAATGCAGGGGGGGCGCTTGATGGGGTTGAGATTATATTTTACTTACATGGTCACAGATGTCATTGATGATAAGGTGACCACAAAATGCAAGTCCAATGTAGTCAGGGAGAAAGTGAAGTGTATTTCTGCAAAAAATGGAGGGTGAAGACCCTGAGATAGAGTCATACCAGGTGTACTGGAGGAACACAGGGAAGCTGGAAGACAGGGACCCAAAATACCAATAAACAGCAGGAAAGAAGCAAAGACTTAAAATAGTTACGGAAGTCTTATGTAGGGAAGTGCACTTCAGGCAGGAGGAAAAGAAAGGATGCTCTTCTTAGGGCAAACTTCCTTGAGTAAGTGAAGCACAAGTTGAAAATCTAGGGGTAACTAAGAAAGAATGGAACAGAATGGAGACAGGTGGAAGAGAGGGGTGCTGACAATCTCTACTCCATGGGCAATTCCTGGGTTGAGCTTGACTACAGAGCTCACAGGACCCTGAAAAATTGAAAAGTGATAGATTTCAGTTGATCCATGGATTACATGGGCAAAATAAAAATGTCTCCCTCAGAGCGTTGTTGTGAGGATTAAATAGATGTAGACATATTAGAAAATCTTACTCTCATAGGAGTTTGGGGCCGGAAGCTCAAGGATGACACTGAATGTCCCATGAGCGAAGCAAGGTGGAGGAGGGAAGAGCCCCACTTGGCAAGTTTAAGAGTCTATCAGTCCCTATAATCTGTGGTCTCCTTCGCCATGTTTTCACCCACACTCAGCAAGAAGAAGGTTGAGTGCACTACAGGGTGTTTTGGGGGAGAAAGAGATTAGCATGCCATTTATTATAGCTTATTAATATAATTGCTCTATTTTATTCTTAGTCATTGCTGTTAATCTGATATTGTACCTAATTTATAAATGAAACTTCATCACTGATGTGTGCATCTAGGCGGAAACATGGTGTTAAAAATATTCCATACTGTGTCAGTTTCAGACATGTGCTGAAGGGATTGGAAAGCCTGGCTCACAAATAAGGGGAACTTTTGTACTTTCTGTTTATGGGAGAAGAGAACTGAGATGAAGAGATGGAGAGCAACAGGGAGATCTGGGATTCTGAAAGGTGCTGGTTGTGATTCCTTGTTTGTTGGAGATGAGAGATGGGATGGCATGTTGGGGTCCTGTTGGGAAAGATCTAGTGAATAGGCAACATTAGATATCAGAGGAGAAGTCAAGGGTAACTGCAGCTGGAAGACCTCAGACCACAAGACATGGGCCTCCAAGGCCCCTGTGGAGGAAACAGCCTATACTTGAAAGGTTGTGTGGTAAGAATAAAATACAGCAGGTATGTTCTGAGTCTCTGGCTCCTAGCACTTATTCCTATTCCACTAGCAAAACAACTAAAACCTAGTTGAGACCTTTTGTGGTTTGTATTTTAAAGGATCTTTACTTTTTGATTTCCCAGGATCATGAAAGCACCTGAGCTGCTATTGAGATGACTGACATGTCAATCCTGATTGCAAGTTTTCTGACAGTTTCTCCTATCCAAGGCCACCATTAGTTGCTAGTTGTATTCACCCTCCTCTGAATTTTGGATATGCCAACCATTGTCTAGAATGTCTGGACATCTGTAGCCATTTGGAAGCATGGATCAAAATTAGCAGTGCTTTGAGAATCCCTCAAAGTCCTGACAAATTTTGGATTAGACCAGTATTGGTTAAAGTAGCCCACTCTTCATAGCAGCAGTGGTACTAGATTAACTTTCTAGGAACTTAAATTCTTAGGCTCCGTAAGAGAACTGCTAGATCAGAAACTCTGGCTATGCAGACACTTCACAAGCCCTTTAGGAGATTTAGGGCCATGCTCCAAGTTAAGAACCACTGTTTGGGGTTGGGATGAGACTGAAGGATATGTAAAAGGAGAAAACATAAAAGCCATCACCTTTTGCACTATTGGCATTCTAACTCTACCATACACAAATTTGGAAAAATACACAAAACATGCATACTCATAATAAGAAAATTAGAAACTAAGAAAATTAGCCAATATTGTAAAGGTCTCTTCCTGACCCATTACCCAAAGACAACCAGGGTTAACCTTCCATTCTTTCATTTATAAAGATGCCAATGTTTTCTTCACCTTTATCAGGGTTTACAGCTGAGGCTGACTACTTTCATTGGCAAGCTGAAGGCGCTTACCATATTGGAATTAACTCGAAGCTCCAGGAAACATTTACATTTTTGTTTCGCAAAATGCACTTTGCTTAGGGCTTGCTTTTCTGGAAGATGTGTATCTCTCTGTGGCCAGACATATGCTATTTCCCTACATTCTATGGGCACCTACAAATTATTTATGCAGTCAACAAGCATCTTATAAGTAACTGCTCATTCAGGCTGAATTGCTGTTTGTGCTACGAGAAAAGAATGTTGATTCTGGCACTTTGTTACCTTTGCACCTTATAAATAGAGAAGATTTAGTAAAGAAGTAGGGATGGCAGGGACTCCTTGAAGCTTTTTGCAAGAAGGGAATGGAGGGAAGGAAGCCCAGAGCCAGGGGCTAATTAGCACATGCCTGCCGGGTGAGACACTCTTGGTCCTGTCTGGGAGGTGGGCAGTGGGAGGTGGGCTAGGTGGAGGCTTGCAACACATCTACCATACTAACCAGCTCGTCCACTTATTAATTCTTGTCAATGTGTTTCTTTCTTTTTATTCTTCCATCTCTCAGCAATACTTGCTTCAACCCTCTTCTATTTCTCCACTTCCTTTTCTTCCAGTTCTTCTTTCTGTAGTCCTTACTTGTTCCAAACTACTTCATCCCTTCAATGCAGAAAACACAACAAATATCTCTGCACCATCATTCTTCTTTGCCTTAACAACAACAACAAAAATACCTATTCTGCATTCAAATCTTTGTTCCTTTTACCTTCTTTTAGGCAAAGACTGCATCCTTTTAGATTAGTTTGTGCAAAGGATTTTACTCAAAACCCTTCAGAGTGTTCATAAAGAAACACATAGTCAATTTTCTCTTACATTAGTGATTTTGCCAAGTAAGATTTATATTTAAAAAATGAAAAATGAGAGGTGAAAAAGCATGTCTTTATAAAGACATAGGAGAAATCAGTTTTCACAGCTAAGGCTTAAGCAAAATATTTATTAAAATTTGCATCTCTAAATTTAAACATGTGTATACCCACTTACCTAAGGTGGATACAAGACGGGAGAGCAAACAGAGAGCAAAAGGATCATAAGTAGAGTGAAAGACATTTATTACCCAGTTACAGGAAAATACATATCCATACTTTCTTTAAATCTTCTTTGTTAATTACTTAATGTGAACTGAATGCAACATGTTTTATCTCAGTTGCTTATTGATCCAGCTTCTTTGGCTTCCCTATGATTTTAGAGATTTTTACTTATCATCTTCAACATTTGAGGTCCAGTAGTTGAGTAATGATATATTCCTCAAGTATAAATTTTGTCTGCTTTTAACAAATAAACTATTTATATAATTTGAGAATCCTTAATCTAAAAGTCCAAAAACCAAAATGCTCCAGAACCTTATGAGTATTGACATGACATGACTCAAAAATGTTATGGATTTGGAGAACTTTAGATTTCAGATAAACAAGCATTCTAAAGTATAAAATCTTCTGAAATCTGGAAGACTTCTGGCCCCAAATATTTCAAGCAAATGATAATTTGTATTTATTACATATAGAATCGACAATTATATTTCCAGTATATTCAGAGAGAAGATATCAAATAACATTGTTGTTGTCAAAGACTGTTGAATCGGGCCCCACTCATAAAGACCCTATGTACAACAAATGAAACACTACCTGACACTCTGAGATGCCCAGCACTATATCAGTGCTTCTCTGATACACATAGGGTTTTCAATGGTGAATTGTTTTGGAAGTGGGCTGCCATATCCTTTTCCCATTTTTTGCAGTGCCAAGGACGGAACCCACAGCCTCAGAGAGTGCAGAGCAGCGCTCTACCAACTGAACTAAAACCCAGTCCTATATAACATTAAGTGGATAAAATAAATGTCATCAGTTTGTTGTTGTTAGGTATCCTTTTGTTGCTCTCACTATAATATTCCTCTTCTAAAATGAATTCCTCTTCTAAGATGAAGTGCCCTAAAATTAAGCACAGTAATATTAATCTGATATCAATAAAATTGTACAGACATTAATGCCAGAAGATTATATTGATTCATTTTTACATAGTGTCTTTAGGGGCTGAGCCCAGTCAATGCAGTAGGTGGTCTACCTTGTCAGACCCCTTTGTCACTACCTTGTACTCTACTCTCAGATCAGGTCAGTCAAGGTCAAATGCCTTGAGGCCTTAATTTTGGCTTTAATTTATTTGTAGGAGTTATGCGAAGCATGTCAGAGTAAAGGGGCTTTGGCCAGTCCTCTGCACATTCTATGATAGTTCTCAGCCCGTGGTCTTATCAGAAATATTTTTACACTAGTGTTGTATTATGGCTTAAATATACTTATAATTATCTTAATGTTATGCCCATAAGATTAGTACAAGTTGGTATTACTAACATGTTTTAGTTGGTGCTACAACCTGAAGATACTAGCATAACAATGTTTCACCAAAATGTTCTTGTCACACACCTGCATGCCCAAGATAATGTGTTTGTCTGTGTGTGTATTTGTGTGTGTGTGTGTGTGTGCACGCGCATATGTGTGTGTCTGTGTGTCTGTGTGTATGAGCTGGGGACAGATGCATGATCAGATACTCAAACCAATTCATAAGGAATTCAATGCTCTGCCAGTAAATTGGGACACTCAGGGGAGCAATTTGGAAGAAGTACTTAAGATTACACATTAGTACTTAACAGGACTGATTTACTAACAGGTAATTACCTAGTGGCTGACATAGTATTTTTCACAGTGATGCCAGCCAGTCAATTCTATCAGCTCATTTTTCATTTAACAAATCCCCAAACCAAACCAAATGGGGTGGGGAAATAAAGGGTCAGTTCCTTTTGTTCTCTTTATTGTCCTCAAACCATTACCTAATTTCTTATGTGATGATGATAAGAGAATAAATACCTTTTTTGCTTAGAAAATTCATAACTTACTTGACTGATAGTAAATACAGATATGTGTTTAGGTATGGGTGTTTGTGTGTGTGAAACAGTGCTGTTATTCTGTATCAAAGTAGAACAGTTTTCCATGGTGAAGGAAGGGGAAAAATCAAGCAGGATTGGAAGGATAGATAAGGTTAAACAATGTAGCCAGAAAGGAGTCTTGTTTTTTCCTTCCTCTCAATTAACACCAAATAACAACAACAACAACAAATTAATAACACCATGATCAATGTGTTTTAGTTTTTTAAATATCTTCATTAGTATTCCTTACCTAGATAGTTAACAAATAGGTGCATACATAAAATCATGGGTGATTTTTATTATACAAATCTTAAAGCAAGGTAGGAAATAGGCTAAAAAATTCTACAAATATAAAATTCCCCCCATTTTTGATGGCATTATCTACTTCTTGGATGAACTCTTTGGTGATCACTGAGATTCTTTCTGATTTCTCTAAATGATGAGTACAAGAGTTCGTTAACTAAATGTTCCAAGGAGAACAAGAAAACACAATGCTTCTCTCAGAAGGAGCAGTTCTGATTGTCACTCTATACATAAATCTAGTTAGCCACCCAAAAGTATAAATGGGGAACTCTTTTAGATACATTGTCCAAATCTCAGCTAACTACATGGCATGGTCTTGCACTAAGAGGTTTTGCAGGTAGGCACAATGGCAATATTTGGGTTGGATGCAAGTCTGCTTTGATAACATAACTATCTCCATCAAAACAATGTTTAAAATATCTATTTCAACTAGGAAGGAACTAGGGAGGCCTTAATATTTAATTCTGTGCTGCTAAATTTTTACCAGTAATTTCTTTAGAGATGAAAATATGTGCTTGCCTAAAAATTTTTGCATGATACAACGGGACAATTAATACACAGGAAAACAGAATAAAACATGAAGCATCAGTAATTTTTAAGATGGTAAAGTGCAGATTCCTTACTTATGTGGCAAACTTGCATGCATTAATGGAGATCAGAGTGTCTCTGATAACAAATTATGCAGAAATAATCCAGAGTCTTCACCATCACAGTTCCAGTAGCTTCCTGTGGAACATTCTCAGGCATAAGCAGTCAGTAGGATGGATTTGGCTTTCAGAGGAGAAATTGTCTCCTTAGAAAAGAAATAGAAAGAAAGAGAAAGTCAAGAGACAGAGATGACAGGCTGAATAGGTAGGTAGAGAAAGTGCCCAAGTCAGAGGTCACCTGCTGCCATAGTGAGGCAAAAGTGTAACTATTATAATGATTATCAAATCAAATTCTAATGAATATTTTCATGATGAATCTATTGATAACAAGAGAGCAACATAAAATGGAATGTAATAATATGGAAGCATTATTTTTGAAATTTACTTTGCATATTGAGATAGTTTATTTCCACTCTCTGTTGAATACCATTAGTTATTTATTTCTCACAGTGCAGCTGTAAAGTAAATTTAGATGGATTTATAATATAAGTAAAATAATACCTAGAGAGAACTCTTTATTATGATCTTAATAGCTAAATTGAAATTTGCTCCACACTGCATTTCAGTTTGATTTTGAGATTTCTATATAACCCATTTATTTCCTACTCTCATAGGGAGGATCTTAGATTTCATTTACTCCACAATGTGCCTATGTTAGATTGGAAGAGAATGGAAGATATGATTGCTAATCAAACATAAGTCTCTTTGCATACCTATTTCTATAGAATTAATCTATATTTCTTATGACAAAACTATAAAAATAATAATAGTACCTATCGATGAGGCTACCTGTCTCAAAGGATACAATTGGTCCAATCCAACTTTCTCAGCTGACTTAACATCAAAATTAAAAATAAATAAAGAACAAAAACTGATTATTAATTTGTATTCCTCATTTTGAGGTAAAATGTCATCTCTACCATAGGACTGTTGCTGGTGGTGTTGCTTTTGAGGTTCGAAGGTGATTCTGTGAGCAATGATTTTCAATTGGGATAAATACAGCTGAAGTGACTGATACGTGACCTTTACTTTTCAAATCAAGTACATATGCAATCTGGACACAGTTAATGCCTAAATCCATATGCAGGAGAGACACTGACTCCCCTTGGCTCTGGTCCTTGGCCTACATGTTCTGTGCTTGCTGAGCCAATATCCACAGGCTCTGAGGTAAGCCTGCTCACTGAGCTGCCCTCCATTTCTCCAGCAAAAATGCAATGTGTGATCTCGCTTTAGAAACCCTGTACTCATGGGTTTGGACAGTACTGTTTTAAGCAACGCCTTTGTTCTCTTTAGAATTATAATGGTCTCTGCAAATGCTTATCAATTATTGACTGCCTTTATTATATTCTTAGAAATAATGTGACAATAAGCAGTGTTACTAACTTATGACATCCCTTTTTATTACAAATGACTGAATGATTTCCACACGTTTTCAACCCCAAATAAGGAGGAGGGAAAGGGGATTGAAAAGAAAAAGACAATCCACATACAGATTTCACCTCACTTACAACTTAATTGGCATCACCCCTGGGGTGAAATGTCCTAACACCCTACAACCTTGTATGACAGGAAGTGAAAATTCCATATCCAATTGGAGCTACAGGGATAATTTAGGGAGGCAGAATGTAATTATCCAATTAGGAATTTAGCCAGAACAGAAAGGTTAATCCCCCTTAGTCCTTTCAAAAAAGCCCATGGGATCTTTAATGATGACAAGGGGTCAGGACCTGTATTTTACAACTGAAGCCAAAAAATTATTCAGACTTCTCTCTTACTTTCTGAAAAATGTGGAGGCTCAAATTCACCAAAGTTCAGGAGAGCTGTCCAGAATGAGAATGTTTCAGAATCTGCACATTTTCCTTATTCCCGTTCTACGTTAGGAAACCAGAATGGAAAAGTTGTTTTAGCTTCAAAATCAAAGTTGAGTATTAGGCTGACAATGATTTCATGGCATCAGACACTTTCCTGAACAGAAGACAGAGAATGGCATGGAGTTGGATGCTGACTCAGAGGTTTGGAATGCGCCATTGATACCTGGCTGGGCTCCAGCTTTTGGCTTAGAATCTGCCAACTTGGCAGGCAGGGGAATTTGCTATGGCAATTTTTCAAAATGCAAATAATCAGTCCAAGGAGAGATTGTTTCTACATTTTAACTACCAGTACAAGTGACAGGGTCCTCTCTGACAACCAGTCTGGTCTAAGGCAGGAGAGTTGTATTCCGAGGAGGACTGATGGCATATTTGCAAGAACCTCTTGTACGAGAAATATACCTTTTGGGCATTCATTCCAAAGTTCTGGCCAAAGGAAATATGAATTACAAATTTCAGTCTGCGAGGCACAGAACACAGACCTGCCGGAAGCAACAACAAATGGTACTTTGCAGGTCTTCTTTCAGAAATTTAGTTATGTTATAGATACTTAAGAAGTGAAGCAATTTTTCTTTGGATGTCAGCCAATACAGGACCATTAGACAGAGCTTTTTGGATTCTCAAATCGGATATGTTGAGAGAAAGAGAGAGACAGAGAGAGAGAGAGAGAGAGAGAGAGAATCAATTTCAGTCAGTAAACAAGTACAATTTTGCCATCTTACTCTTTTAAATTCTTCCTCTCTAAATTCTCTCGATGAGTGCCAACTGACACATTTTGATGTAAACTGTAGAATATCCCTGAATATTTTTAACTTTCTAAAAATTCCACTTTTTTTTTCGGTACTGGGGGTTGAACCCAGGGCCTCCCGCTTGCCTGCTCTGCATATGCTGGACCACTGAGCTGTACCCCCAGCCCAATTTTCTTTACTTTTTTGAGACAGGGTCTCGTTAATTTACGCAGACTGCCTCTGGTCTCGAACTTCCAATCCTCCTGCCTCTGCCTCCCAACCCACTGGGATTACAGGCTTGTGCCACTGTGCCTGGCTAAAATTCCAATTTGTCCCAATGTACTATGGAGTAATTTTTTTATAAGACTTGAGAAGATATTTTTTAAAAAAATAGGTTATGGATCAAGCAGAAATTGGAAGATTTGACTAACTTTTGTGAAGGGATAGATTTAATACAAACTTATCAATGTATAACTCAATCAAGTTAATGCTACAACTCATAAATTAGATTAAAATTAATATTGAACTAGTATTAGAAAATGAATCAAACCTTACCTTGATCAGAATATTTAGACATTTCAACAGTATAAAAAACAAAATTTATATCGTCTTACAGATATTTTTGTCAGTTTTAGCTTTTTATTAAATTTTCAAGAAGGCAAACATTTTGTTTGTGAGAATTGAAAACAACTAAAGAATATTTTTTCTAGAAAACAACAAAATAAGATTATGTGTATGTAGGAAGGCAAGGTTTCCTTGTTTGTACAGTATTATATATTGCAATGGTTAAATTTACACTGAAAATAAAAGGATAAAAAAATTATTAATTGAATGATATAAAAAAGGAGCCAGAAATGCTCAGCAGAATTAAAATTTCTTTTAGAGTACCTTTGTTTTCTCTTAAAATATTTAATCTTTGAGCCAGGGACCTGTAATCCCCTGTAATCTTTGAGCCAGGCACTTTTGAGGCTGAGGCAAGAGGATCTCAAGTTCAAGGCCAGACCAGCCTACAGTAATTTAGTGAGAATTTGACTCAAAATAAAATATTAAAAAGGAGATAAAAGTACAACTTAATATTAGAGCACTTGTCTAACATGCCTGAAGCCCTGAGTTCAAACTCCTAGTACTGAGAAAAAAAAAAACTTTTTTACAAGCCCTATTGGTATCTGAGGAGATAAAAATCTTAAATTCATGTATATATGTTTTGTTGTTAGGGGCCACGGAGTCGGGCTCGGGTTCAACTCATAGTGACCGTTATAGGGTTTTCAATGGCTGATTGTCTCAGGATTGTGGGATTATTTCAAGAGAGGACTGCTACATCCTTCTCCCATTTTTGCAGTGCTGAGGAGCAAACTCAGTTCCTCAGAAAGTGCCAATCAGTGCTCTACCAACTGAGCTACACTCCAGCCCGGTCCTGTGTGTATAGTGCTCGTGTTATACATTTCTTCTTTGTGTAGGCAAACATGAGAAACAAATACATTATGGCATTATGTACTCTAGTCCACTCAGGAAGATGGCCACATAAATCATCTTATGATTTCAGGGCAAATGTTCACTTTTTAAAATTTTTTTATTGGGTGAAGGGATGGAAAGTTAGCTTTCTAAGAACAAAGATAATGGAGATGCCCGGGATACATGTTTTAAAATGTGGATTTTATTATTCATCAGGAGGCGATTACCATTGAAAATACAATTTCTCACCTTCAGTTCCCAAGAGGAGACGAGCCATACCATGGAGGGCCACAAGAGGAGCAGCCAGAGGGAGTGAAGGCAAAAGATGGGAAAGAGCCTTTCCTGGGGCTGCTGTGGAAAGGCACGCTGGAGGCAAGGTGAATGGGCTAAGGACTGGCTAGTTTAAGTAATTTCAGGAGGTTCTGGGAAACAGGGCTTCCCTACTTGTCCTACCTGGTTTTGGGGTCTTTATGGCAGGAAAATAGTGACCCTAAGTTTTAGAGGAAGAAGTGGAGGCATGGGCTCTGGCTCGGTCAACTTACATTTGAAAGGGACACTTGAGTCATTTATTATCTCTGGGAATTGACTAGCTCCTGGAGGGGCAGTTTCTCCAGAGTCCAAAGTCACTAGAACTGAAAGCATCCAGAATACAAAAAAGGTGAAACACATTCTTAATATATCCTTTTATTTTGTTTTAGGTCAGTATGGCAACCAAAAAGCATTTCAGATTGCACCAAATAGACACTTATTTTCTTTAACGTATACTCAGTTTTGTTGTTGTTGTATTATTGTTAATTTCACCATAACCATAAATAATTGCTTCACATCTGTGTGTATGAGGAAGACATCCCTTCACCAGAATTTCTTTCCTGGGCTAAACACTATTATTTCCTTTGGTGTTGGAGAGATCCAAGATCAAATCCCACCTTTTTCCCATTTTCAATTGGGTATCCTGCATAATTCACCTTTTTAAGCCTCATATTCCTCAATTAAAAAAAAAATCTCTTGTCTCTTAACTTGAGACTTAAATGTGAAAATAATTGAAAATTCCTGTGACTTGCCCAGAGCTCAAAGACTGCTCAATGGATGGAAAGTGTCACTCTAATTATGCTTTACAAGTTGATAAATAGGAGGTGATAAGATTTTGAGTCACCCATAAGGATGCTTTTCGCTTATTCATGTCTGGTCCTTCATATTTCCCTAGGATGGCACTAATCCGTTTTATAGGAGAAGCCTATTGTATCAGACACGAGGCTGTCCACCTTAGGACAGGCATATCTTAACTGCTTTCCAGCAGATGGTGGGACCCTCCAGCAAATGAGGGCCATGAAGCCTTGCTTGGATGCAGAAATGGCCAATCAGAGTTTCCAGCAAGGGAATGTGTGAGAACTCACAGAAAACGCACTGAGAAGCTACAGGAACTCACAGCCACTATCTAAGAATGTCCTAGAAGAGTGAGACATGTTGCTCAATCACTCATGGACTTTGAGGTCAAGGGCAAGCCACGTAACTTCAATGAGAACTCTGGCTTCGGTTCTAGTATGGGACTAGCAGGTCTTACCTCTCGGCAAGAAAGTACTTTGCATATTGTATGTCAAATAGTATTCCATATATCGTGTTCCTGTGGGTGTCAAGTCAGTTCTGTCCTTACAAAAGAGACAGATCATATAGGAAGATTACAATTCTATTTTGGGGATTATAAAGCAAATATTGAGTAAAATTTGCTTGAGAGTCTTAAATCCCTGTAGCAGAATACTGCTGCTTTCACAAGTATCCCTACTGCTTGAAGCATTGCTTACAGAGAGATGCCCCATACTCACTGTTCTATAAAATTTAGTCTACAAATATTTCCCTGTGTCTTCCATGGTATCACCCTCCCCAACAAGTGTACTATCTTTTATACCCATTGTTGTTGTTATTGTTAGGTGCCTGTTGAGTCATGGCTGACTCATAGTGACCCTCATATGGTTTTCAATGGCTAATTGTTTTTTGGGATTTCCTCCAGAGTGGATTGCCATGTCCTTCGCCCGTTTTTGCGGTGCTGGGAATCTAACTCGAGATCTCAGAGACTGCAGAGTGGTGCTCTGATGACTTAGCTAACTCCCAGCCCTTATACCCATTACCAAATGACAATTTGTTTTGGTATGATCATTTTATTTATCAAGTTCATTGTGGATTCTTTCTACACTCTAGGTAATTAGACAGCCCATGTGACGTATTGTTCTATAAGAATATGACAATCTCACTCTGGTTTCATTCATCACAGGCATTGTATCAAAGAAGGTAATAGAATTTGAGTCCTAGAGTTAACATGATTCTCCTTTCATCTCTTTCTCCAAGGCTATGGAAACATGATATATAGCCTAGTTCAAGGATAAAACATATGGACTTCTTTATAGATACATCAAATTAAACAGGATTACTTAATATATTTCTGAAGCTCTATTGTTAGAATCATTTAAAAATTTTTTCTTAAACATAATTATGCTTGTATATTAAAATGTTGTTTTTGTTAGATGCCATTTAATTGTGTCTGACTCATAGAGACCCTCATAGGATTTTCAATGGCTGATTGCTTCAGGATTGCTTTGGGAGTGGATTGCTACCTCTCTCTCTCTCCTGATTTTGCAGTGCTGGGGATCGAACCTGGATCCTTAGAGAGTGCAGCAAGGTACCCTTCCAGCATGTAGTATGTTCAAAAGTATGTTCAAAAACTTAGTTTTGTAAAAATATTAAAAGGTGAACATGTAAGTTATTTCTTTTGTCATTTCTTCTCTTATTTAAGGAATAGACATTTCAAATAAGGAGATACAATTAGGGCTTTCAGAATTAAAGCATATGGAACATCTTGTTCTTTCTTTCATAGCGAGTTGCAACTTCAGTTTCTTAATTTTCTCAGTGTTCCAACCTCTTCCCCAATTCTGAAATGATTGGCATCTGACTTTGGTACTTTTTCACAGGTCACATCAAGGTTTCTGTTGTATAAAACTCTATGTCCTCTCATTGAAGAAAGAGGCAAAGCTGTAAGTATATTTCTCAGATTTCTCTGAGGCTACTACTTCCACTAAAAACTAAGTTTTTCCTGTAAGTTTAAGGCTGTATAGTACCATGAAATAAGAATTTCTAAAATTTGAAATAAATGCTTGTATTTTTTATTTTCTCTGCCAGTGTAGCTCTCTGACTCTAATGATAGACCATAGGTATCCAAACTATTTATGAACATAAAGTACTTACAGATTTTATTTCAGATTTAGCTATGTTTTTAGGATACAGTTTCTCAAGCAACCTATGAAGAATAACTTAGTGGATGTCAAGTAGTAAGCATTTGTTGAAGTTTCTCATGCCCTTAAGTCATACTTTTTCATTTTCCTAAAACTGTAAATGCTGAAAGTCAAGTTTACCCACAAGAATTTTTCTACCATGACTTGGACAAGCTTACAGAGAGGACTTTGCATGATTGAAGTGACCAATGGCAGGACTCTTCCTTCCAACCAAGAAGGTGCTAACTTTAGAATCCCAGACACCATCATGCAGCTTTTCTACAGACACTTGTAGTATTTCTCAGTCCCTCTGTAGCAGCAGAGATCAGGTACCCACCTTCCTTGAGTGTTCACATGTGATAGTGCTATTCATGTGCAGGATTTCTCAGGCTGGTATCACATCAGAGCCACTGAGTGAGCCCTCTTGCTGTTGTTGCACAGGATGGCTAGTATCCACAGAGTGCGAGGGAGCATCTGTGTTATAAGGAGCAATAGCAGGCAGACTGCCCCAAGATGCCTCTGTGAAGGCTGGTGCTTAGCTCTGGGATCAGGATCTACCAGAGATGTGGCTCCTGGAAGACTGCTTGGTTCTGGTTAGTGGAGTTTCCTGGACGGAAGTGGCCAAGAATCAAAGTGCTACAGTGCAGCGGCAAACTTCAGCACTGCCTGCAGATCAGGGTTCTGGATGACAGGACACCAACATCAGCCAGGGTTCTCAATGGCAACAGCAGTGTGCGCTGTCAGCAGAAGCTTCCCCTAGGTTAGCTTCAGACCTATGAAGTAGATGCCATCTTTCCTTTCTGTAGATGTACTGCTTCACCTGGAAGTCAAGGTTGGGGCCACCTATATGGGTTCCTGCCACAAGGAATTTGAGGACAGCCTCCTCTTTTGTTTGCAGATCATCTGGAGATCCAACATTGTGGAAGTGTCTCCTAAAGATGTGATAGAAATCAGGAACAATGCCCAGTGGATCCTTTCTGGGTGGCATGGTGGTAGGAAGCTGACTCAATTCAGTCTGTCATCCCCCTAAACAGAATTTAAGGGCTTACATTTTAGGGCCTCACCTTTGGATAAATGTTCCTACGTCTACCTGAGTGTTTTCATGTGACTTCTCTCCCTAATTGGATATGAGTTTTTACTTTTACTTCTAATAAAAAAATAAATAAATAGAACATAGTAAAAACATCATCATAATAAATAGAACAGAGTAAAATAAATCATCAGTAGATATTTACATATAGAAGCAATCTATGGAATGAAAGTTGGAGTTTAGATAGAATGTCACAGACTCATACAGAAAGCAACTTAAAATATTGTATTAGACCTCTGTCCCTGAAAGTCTTTTAGCTTTTCTTATACCAAAGTATTCTCACTGGCCAGATTTCTCATCTCATTTCTTTATTCCCTGTCCAGGAGCTTTGTGCTGACAATGCCATGAACTGAAAATATTTACTTTTCTGAAATACACAAAATTTTGTAAACATTTGTCCCTAAAGCCACATTATACTTTACAAAATCTACGCTTTGGGGCATTTATTCTTGACTCATCCCTCCTGTGAAACGACTTTGTTGTAAACTCTGATCTTCTGAAGCATTGGTGCATACTTTTATGTTTATAAAAGAACCAAATCATGAAAAGGGAAACTTTCGCATACTACCTTAAACTTATTCACAATAAAAACTCTCACATGTGTAATGGAGACATGTACATTATTAAAACAAGGATTGCATGAACTTTTAAGCAGAAAAATATGTATGAGAAAATTAACCCACCAAAATCTACATATCTGGGGCATATTTGAGAATTGTTGTTAGATGCTGTAGAGTTTTGTCTGACTCATAGTGACACTTATAGGGTTTCCAATGGTTGACTATTTTGGAATTGCCTTGGGAGTGGATTGCCACATCCTTCTCCCATTTTTGTGGTGCTAGGAATTGAACTCGGGGCCTCAGAGACTGCAAAGTGTCACTCTACCAACTGAGCTAAGTCCCAGCACAGATTTGAGAGTAGCTATGTGGAAACAGCATCCTAGTTTTGCTGCATCACTGGGAGCATGAGGAAGGAGCTTGCAGGTCTTTCCAGCATGGGGGCATCTTGGCTGATTCACCTAACTAAATTGAAGGAGACTATAATAGGACTCTTGACAATTTCCTCTAAATATTCATAAAGTAAATTGTCAAATGGCTAAATTTCAGTAATAATTTGGAGATAAAATATTGAACATGGAAATCTATGATAACTAGGTAAAGAAAAAGAATAATAAGCTTTATTGAATCTTTTTTTCAATAAAGACTTTCTATGAGATCTTTTACATAATTATCATATTTAATCTTCACCACAATCTCCATAGCCCCATACCAACACATAGAAAAAGACAATGTCTTCAGGACTGAGTTAAGCAAGCCTATTACACAGAGCTCCAAATACTGTGAGAAAAGAATATTGTAGCAATTGGTCTTCTGGATTAGACTTGTCCTAACTAAGGTATTTGGATGCCAATGATTTATGTTTTGTCTTTAACCCTTGCTCAAATTCTTTCCTTCCTGCTCAGTAAGTCTGGCTTCTCAGGCTCCGTTGAGGCTCATTTCTCTCTGTGTTTGGTCAACCAGTGGTACTAGTACAACCTCAGGAGCAGGACAGCAAGAGAAGGTTATCTTATCTCTTTATCTTTTCTGCTTGTTGTAGGTTCTCTGGAAGTGACTTCTATCATGAAGCAAGTAGCTGTCCTTGATCCCCTGGCTGTTTCCAGTGGTGGTTTCATAGCTTCTCCTACATGATTCTAGGCTCTGCCTGGTAGCTACTGGTCCCTTATCCCATCCTTTTTCTGGGTGGTCAAACATCAGCCACAGTTAGCAAGATCCAAGCATGTCTGCACCTATGTACAACTCAAAACTGGTCTCAGTTGCACTAGCCCTGCTTCCTGATTTCTGAGAATACCACCTGCTTCATGCTCTTGCCTTCACTCTAGACATACTGCTTCTAAGAATCTCTGAGTCACCACACCTATGGTATCATCCTTTTCAACCATTACTACCTAGGATAGTTTATGTTTTCTTAAAAGACTGTGAATGGTCCACTGGTGTTATTCTACAGAGTATAGTTATGAAACTGGATTTGGAGGTTTATTTCTCAGCACTGGGTCCCATTTCTCCCTTGCACAACAATAAATGCCTTTACTTCCCTAAATACAGTCAATGGATAGAAATAATGCCTGCCCAGGAAATAGCAAGTATTTATATAAGTATTTTGTATAAGTACAAAGAGCAGTATTTATACAGGAATGGCTTGGAAAAATTTCTGTATCTCTACAAATCTCATCCAGGTTCCTGACCAGTCAACTGGCTTTCAGATTTATATTATATTAAAACAAAAACTGAAGCCAATAGAAATGAACTACCTGAATACCTCCCTCCATTAAAACATTCCATTTAA
This sequence comes from Pedetes capensis, assembly GCA_007922755.1. Classification (NCBI taxonomy): domain Eukaryota; kingdom Metazoa; phylum Chordata; class Mammalia; order Rodentia; family Pedetidae; genus Pedetes; species Pedetes capensis. Next base: position 57,989 of record VMDO01008046.1, on the reverse strand, counting down.
TTATGTATTCTTTCTTCCAGGCCAGCCACATAATCTGTATTCTGGATCTGTTCTCTTATCAAACATTTTGGAAATTTTGCTTAATGGACTATTCTTTGCTACATTCTCAGCTATACTTATTTCTCCATGTTCTTAAAAATATAAATATTCCAGAGCAAATGGTCTGTCAAGGAGGTCCACACCCTAATTTCCAGAACCTATCAAAATGTATCCAATATGATCAAAAAGATTTTATAAATGTAGTTAAGATAACAGAGCTTAAAATAGGGAAATTATCCTGGATTAATCATATTTGGCAAATATAATCACAGAACTTCTTTATTTTGTTTTAAAAATTTTTGATTAACATATATTAGTTGTACATATTAACAGGGCTCAGTGTGATATCTCAACACATGCATTCAATGTATACTGATCAAATCAGTTGTTGTTGTTAGGTGCTGTCAAGTCAGGTCCAACTCATAGTGACCCTATGTACAATAGAATGAAACACTCCCTGACACTATGCCATGCCTGACACTATGTCAGTGCTTCTCTGCTATTCATACGGCTTTCAATGACTGATTGCTTTGGGATTGTTTCAGGAGTGGGCTGTTGGGTCCTTCTCCCATTTTTGGGGTGCTGGCGATTGAATCCAGGGCTTCAAAAGAGCACAGAGTAGCATTCTGCCAACTGAGCTAAACCCCAGCCTCCAAATCAGGGTAATTAATATTTTTCCTTCTCCTTTTTATTTCTTCTATCTGGAGCCTTCAAACACCTCTCTACTAAGATTTAATGAAATATACAACAGATTATTGTGGACTGTGGCCATCCCCCTGTGCCATGGAATACTAGATTTATTCCCTCTACCTAAAGGTGTTTTGGTACCTATTATCCAACCTCACATGAGCTGTTAAAAGCAAAAGATAAGAAGCAGAAAGGAAAATTCAGAGAGATTGGAGACATGATTCACACACTTTTTTTTTTTTTTTCTTGTGGTTTGCTAGTAGGAAGGAAAACAGGATGAGAAACGCAGATAACTTCAGGGAGCTGAGAGAGACCTCACCTGTCAGCCAGCAGGAAACGGAGGTGAACTTGAAAGCCAGAAGAAAGTGAATTCCACCAACAACCAGAATGAGCTTCATGCAGATTCTTCTCCAGAATCTCAAAAAAAAAAAAAAAAAAAACCAACCCTTTGATATTGGCCTTGGGAGATCCTAAGCAGAGAGCCAGCTGGGTCCAGCTGTACTGGACTACTGACCTCCAGCACTGCAGGGTATTGGGTTTGGCCACTACATTTGAGGCAACCTGTAATAGCAACAACAAGAAACTTATACAATAAACATAAACATTATTTTCCAAAAACAAATTTACAATCTACAACAAAACCTTTGGTAAACTGAAACCATCTAGTTAACATCTTACTATTTTTATCTTTCTTATTTTTTTTCCAAAATTCTCACATCTTGTATTAGTCAAGATGGGTTGCCATAATAAAAATACCACAAGCTGGCTGGGTGGGGATGCTTAAACAACAAAAATTTATTTATTTTCAGGTCTGGAGTCTGGAAGTCTGAGATAAAGGTGTTGGCAGATAGATTGGATTTCTCTTGGGAGTTCTCTCACAGAGTTCTCTCTGTGTGCTCCCATGGCCTTTCTTCCTTGCATGTGCATTTCTGATGTTTTTTCCTCTTATAAAGACCTCAGTCTTATTGGATTGGGGCCTCACCTTTAAGACTTCACTTAAGCTAATTACCTTCTCAAAGTCCATATGTCCAAATAGTCACCTGTTACCTTAACGAGCATTTTCTGCTGCTGCATACTTCAGACTGAGTAATTTGTAAGGAGCATAAATTTATTTGGCTCGTGGCTCTGGAGACCAGGAAGTCCAAGAGCATGGATGGCACTGTGATCTGATGAAGGCCTTCATGCTGTGTCATCCATGGCAGAAGAACAAGAAACAGCAAGAGAGGGTTGAGCTCATTCTCTAACAAATCCTCTCCCACCATGAGTAAACCCCTCCCCAAGAGGAACACTCATCCTGATTACTTGTTATGATGCCCCATTTCAGAACACTTGCATTGCGATTAGGTGGTCAACAAGTGGACTTTGGGGGAAACTTTTAAACCGTGGTAGACAGGGTGCACAATTCAGATGGCAACACTTCCCCACTGCTCCTCAGTATTGCAGCATGACTTCTCCTTCAGCTCGCTGAAGCTAGTTTAACACAGCCTGTCAGGTCAGTGTCCTCTCAGTGACTTAGCTTCAACCTCAGTCAGGTTCAAAGGGTCTTTTCCTCATTCCACTTCCAGGTCTCTGCTGAAGACCCCTTTAGACCCAGACTTTCAGTTATAAAACCTCACAATGAAGCTTATTCCATTTGATCATTCCTAGTAAAAATTAAATTAAATCACATGAATAATATTTATTTATGGCAAAACATTTTTTGAATAAAAAAGTAGTACATTTTGTGCAAGAATTTCCACTTCACCTCCCATCCATTTTTCTGCTTTTTTCTTTTTTTTTTCTTGTACTTGGACCTTGAATCCAGGGTCTTGCACATGTTAGACAAATGCTCTACCACTGAGCAGCCGAGCTGCATCCCCACTTCCTTTTTAATGTTTTAACTTTGGGATAGGGTCTCACTAAGTTGTACACTCTGCCTTTGCCTTCAAACTATCCATTCTCCTGCCTCAGCCACCTGAATTTCTGGAATTACAGTTATGTGCTACTGTGCCTGGCCTCTTATCCATTTTTTGTCTCTTAGTTTATGTTATAAATACTTTCAACAAATTTCAATGCAAACCAATAATTCTTATTTCTTATAAAATTTGATTTTAATAGTCTATCTGAATTGAACAACAGCAAATTCAATCAGGAACACACTTATTCTCTATGAAAGAGAAAAAACTGTTACATAAGGCAGTTTGAGCAATACCTAAAAATTGCACAACTTTAACTCTATACCATGACAACTGAGGGGAAAAGGAAGTAAATGTGAGGCACATGAATTCAAGATACTCAGAATATGGGAGGTCTTGTAACTGATTTTCTTTTCCACAGAGAAAACTCATAAGATGTTTCAGAATGACCACAGAGAATACTAGCAGTGGATTTATCAGTTCATAAACTGGCACCAAATTATGGCAAGCTGACTATGACTAACAAACCAAAATATGAGTTGAGATAAATTATTCTTCCAAACATTTGGCAAATGTCTCAGTCATAAGCATTCCTTCCCAGGGCACATAGTGAAATAAAGCCCACATGGTCATGGTCAGACCTCATGCCTGCAAAATTTCGCCATAGGGCCAGGCGTGGTGGCGTACGCCTATAATCCCAGCGGCTCGGGAGGCGGAGGCGGGAGGATCGCAAGTTCGAGACCAGAGGCAGTCTGCATAACTTAGTGAGACCCTGTCTCAAAAACAATAAAAAAAAATGGGCTGAGGTGCAGCTCAGTAGTCCAGCACTTGCAGAGCATGCAGGCGCGAGGCCCTGGGTTCAACCCCCAGTACCGAAAAAAAAAAAAAAAATTCTCCATAGGCATTTCTTTTTAAAAGATAGTGCTTAAAGATATCAGTTCAGCTACTTTGAGATTTTATTTTTTATGAATATTTCATTATGATGAAGACTAACAACCCTTTCCCTATCATTAAATAATAGTATTTACAGGGTGCCTGCTCTTTACATAATCAACTGAAAAACAGTTGTTGTTGTTGTTATTGTTGTTAGGTGCCGTCGAGTCGGTATCCGACTCATAGCAACCCTGCGTACAACAGAGGAAACACTATTGTGAGTGCTTCTCTGCTGTTCATAGGGTTTTCAATGGCAGATTGATTTTTGGGAGTGGGTTACCAGGTCCATCTCCCAAGCCTACAACATCTGGTGTTCCCAGGTGGTCTCCCATCCAAGTACTAACCAGGCCCGACTCTGCTTAGTTTCCAAGATCTGATGGCATCAGATGACACAGGGCTACGGCTGCCGGCGAAAAACAGTTGTAGATGTGACAAAAGATCTTCCTGGCCTCTTAGCCATTAAATGGGAGCAGTTTGTGAGCCTAGGCATCCAAATCAACACTTGTATCTTCACATCCTTCACTCAGCTCTCCCTCTATATTGTCCTCAGGTGACCATGACAATTTTTTCAGCAGGATTTTTGGAAGAGAGACAGAAGGACAGAATGAAACTTTTCAGATTATTTCCTTTCAAGATCCCTAAGTACTCCTGGGACAGCCACTGTTGGTGTTGGTGGTAAAGATGAACTCCAGGCACACGTTGTTAGCATGCAGCACCCCAGGATCTGGGGTCACAGGCTAGCATTTCCATAGTGATTGCCATATTAATGAGATGAGCTCTTAGAAGAAATCTAGCTTCCTTTCATCTGAATGTACTGGAGAAAAGAATGCAAGATTTGACACTTAAGGAACTTATATATGCAATTTTATAAAGAAGGGATGGCTACCCTAAGTTCATCTATGCACAAACAAAAAGAAATCTAAATCTTTGAAAAATATATTCCCCTCCCCAATTACATAAATATAGCTTCACAACTGACAAAATCAAATGCAGCTTTGACAGATTGTGTACATTGTCTCCTCTTCTGTCTCAAATAATATTACATCATACCTAAAAGTATCTGAAACTCTTTTTACATATATAGATAATGCTGAAAATCCTCTTCAGTATATATAAGCAACAGTTTAGAAAAGCATGTTCCATGTGACAACTGCTATAATTAAGAACAGAAAAATCCAGCATTTGGTATTCAAATTTTTGGGTATTAGTTTTTACTATTGAACTTAGACAAAGGACAGTATAAGACATTTATCTTATGAATCACACAGAAGGGAAACTTCTGATTCTATATTTTCTTTTACATCTAATCTTATCCCCAGGTTACCCAGAATATTGCTGACTGCTCAACACAGTTGCTCATGGAAGTATCTATGAGGCCACATCTGACCTTGGACCCTGATAGGAAATGGAATGGTAGCCCAACTAGGCCATGAACAGAGTCTGCGCTGCAGATACCCAGCCAGCACCAAATGCAAGGCCCAGCTTCAGCTCTGTGAATTCTCTGCATATACTGTGGGAGGTTCGGACATCCCATTGTTATCTTCCATCACCCTATGCAAGAGGAAGTCTGGTCTTTTTCCTTGAAATTTTCAGTCAACTCCATTGTTCTTTAGTGGCCGTTGTCTTTAATAATTGGAGAGAGAGTGCCACATATACACCTAGGTGCATATTGAATATAATATTTTTTCATACAAGAAAGAAACCTGTCTTCTGCTTAGGATAAACTTTTTACAGGCAGGTATGTTGGTGGGTGAATAGAAGAGAGAGAGTACAATTGTTCCTTTTTCATAATTGACTATGCAAAAGATTTTCATCTGAGATGCTGCAGCATACAGATTTTTATTGAAAATTGTATAAAGTCATTGGATATGGCACAGTTAGATGATTTTATAAATAATCACTTTCATTTTGAGACAAGAAACAAAATGATACATTAGAAATATTTTGGTGCCAACAGTGGCCAATTAAATATCCTGAACAAGGGCAAGCACTCTACCATAGACTACAGGCCCTCTGGGTTGAATCAACTTCTGTTTCACAGGCAATACTCCCGATAAGAAGTTGGAAAAATGAAAAGCACTAGCCACCCTCACCGAGGCTTGAGGTAGCCAGGGACTCTTCTGGGTTTTGAGGCTTTGGGAAGAGGAGAAACTGATCAGTAATTACCAAGGTTAACACCATGGTCCCGAGCCCCATGATACTCAAGTTTAGTCAATCATGAGCCAAGGGGCTGGAGGATGGGAGGCACTTGGAAAAACTAGAAAAAACGGGGGACATAAAAATAAGCCTGGACTAATTATAATAATACAATCTATCTATTCCTTGCCTTTTATATTAAAGAAAACAACAAAAGTAAGGTTTGGTAAATAAACTAGAGTATTAGTCAGAGATTGTCAGAGAATCAGAATCAATATGACATCTAGCTGGCATGATGGTATATGCCTGTAATTCTAGCAACTCCGGAGGTGGAGGCAGAGGGATCACAAGTTCGAGACCGGAGGCAATCTTTATATTTTAGTGATACTCTGTGTCAAAAAGTAAAAAAAAAAAAAAAAAAAAAAAAAAAAGAAAAAAAAGTAAAAAAAAAAAAAGAAAGAAAAATTGGGCTAAGGGTGCAGCTGAGTGGTCTAACAATTGCAAAGTATGCAAGCGTGAGGCCCTGGGTTCAAACCCCAGTACCACAAAATAAATAAATATATAAATAAATAGACAATCTATATATCATCTAAGGGCTGGGATTTAGCTCAGATGGTAGAGCACTGAGCTGCAGTCTCTGAGGTCCCGTGTTCAATTCCCAGCACCGCAAAAATGGGAGAAGGGCCTGGCAATCCACTCCCAAGGCAATCCCGAGACAGTCAGCCATTGAAAACCCTATGGGGATCGCTATGAGTCGGATACTGACTCGACGGCCCCTAACAACAACAACAACATATATCATCTATATCTATATCTGTATCTATCATTTATATCTATATCTATATTGGTGTCTATATCTATCTATACTGAGATATCCATGTCTCTCTTTATACAGATATGTAGAAATATATTTATATATGTATATACATACATAAAGAGTGAGAGGGAGACTTATTTTAGGGAATTGGCTCAGACAATTGTGAGGTCTGGCAGGCAAGAAATCTCCAGAGCAGGCCAGCAAGTAGGAGACATAATGCAGACTTGCATTAAATTCAAATACAGTCAGTGATCACTGGCAGAATTCTATCTTGCTTAGGGAGGTCAGTTTTCCTCTCTTATGGCCTTCAACTGATTGGAAAGATTCACTCACATTATGGAGGGTAATCAATATTACCAAAGATTGCTGATTTATACAGTAGTCACATCTGAAAAATGCCTGGCTGAAACATGTAGAAATGTTTAACTAAAATATCTGGGTAGCATAGCCTAGCCAAATTGACAAATAAAATTAACCATCACTGTTAACCATCACCTTTCTTTAGGCTATGATCCACCAAAAAATATATATTGTTGTTGTTAGGTGTCATCAAGTTGGGTCCAACTCACAGCGACCCTATGTACAGCAGAAAAAACATTATCTGACACTGTGCCATGCTCAGCACTATGTCAGTGTTTCTCTGCTATACTGTTTGATGCCTGATTGTTTCCTGATTGTTTCAGGAATCGGCTTCCAGGTCTTTCTTCCATTTTTGCAGTGCTGGGGATCCAGCCCATGGCCTTAGGGCCCACAGAGCAAGCACTCTACCAACTGATCTAAATCCCAGCTTAGCATCAAAATATACAGTAGCAAGAATATAGGTAGGCAATTGGGGCTGGGCTTAGATGGAGCAGTTCTCATTTTCGCAAAGTTCACAGATGCTTCTGTAGACAGCTGCCAGGTTGGCTGGAGACTAGTTGATCTAGGCTGGCTTTGGCACTGAGAGATCCTTTGTTCCCATTGGCCTACCAGGCAGACTAGCCCATCTTTGGTCATGTGGCAAATAGGCAGGTCTCCAAAAGCATGAGAGCAGAATCTCCTTAGGCCCCTATGTAGAACTGGCTTAAAGACCATGGCTCAGAACCAGCTCAAGACCCCACTGTCTACAGGCCAATCCAAGAGATGTGACAAACCATTACAGGGGAAGAGAAAGAACCCTGCCTCTTGGTCAAATAGAAAAGGGCAAAAATAGTAAGCAGTGAAACTGATGGACATGGAAAGGCAGAAGAGAGACTCTGAGGAAATTTATGACTTGCCAGAAGTTGAAAACTGGGTTTCAAACAATGAAAAGACTAAAGTAAATTCTCTCGTCTGTACATCTTCATGTTAGATATTAAGTGTGTTTGGGTGTTTGGGCTGATCATATTGTTAGTGTTCTAAAAATGAATGGCAATGAGAGGGTAAGGGGGCACCTATATCAATAATGTACATCAAAATGCATATATGGAAATGTCCCAATGAAAAGCATGTCAGAATGAATAACATTAAGGTATACATTAAAAATTTCCAATAAAAAATGAATGGAAATGGGAAAAGAAAGAGAGAGAAGGAAGGAAGAATGGAAGAAGAGAAGAAGAAAGAAAAAAAGACAAAGAAAAGAAGGAAGCAAAACTAACAAGCCAAATGATATTCAAGATCATTTTAAGGAATGTTTTGAAATCTGAGAACACTAACACATTGTTTTCTACTTATAGAAAATCCAGACAAGAAATTTATCCTGGATGGAAAAGATCACAAAAGACAGTTTCTCTCTCGAATGCTTTTACAAAAAGCAAAACAATTTGTGCACATAGCTGTCAAAGTTTTCCCTCAGTCTTTAATTCTATGCAAATATTTATCCTGACATTAGGTAGAAAGAAGAAACACCCTTCACTTCCCAGATGATTTTACCAAGTCCACCTCTTCTCCCCACCCAGCTCCTAAGATTTAGGTCTGATTTCCTCTTAGGGTTCACACCAGGAGAGCTGGGAGAAGCAGGCATACAACAGCTGAAGAATTAAATGCTTTGGGAGTGGAAAAGGGGGTGTAGTAAGGAAGAAGTCCCAAGGGACTCATTAACTCTTTCACTAACTCTAGAAATTTCAACCACTTCCAAGTGATTTCACAGAAAGAGATGCCAGTGCAGCGCAGAACATTTAAGGCCAAATGGTACATGCTGGGAAGTTTGGTGCCCCAATTACACACCACCCTGAGAACATCTCAGTGAGGCAATGGTTAAAAGCTTTCAGCAAGGCAGGCTGTCTCTAGGCTGTAAACATACCACGATGCAGGCCCACTGTATAGAAGGTGGTTGGTTCACAGCAAAGTACCCTGATATGAGGCCATCTACAAGGCCAAGATACCACCTCCAGCTGGTATTGCTGAGTAGGGCAGGTGGTGGGCAGGAGGGCTCCATCAGCACTCGCACTTTGTGCTTTGCACAGCATATGTCCCTCCCCAGGCTGAATTTATGACCTTTCCATCACCTACTTTAATGCATAAGGCTAAATTTCAGGGTCATGATTCAGACACTCAAGCACTTGGATGCCTACTATAGCTAGGGACGCACTGGGGTCAGCGCAGGGTATTATAATTTACAGTCCAGTAGCCTGGGTGGCAAATACCTCATGGGCTGCTGGAATGCTTTCTGCCATCCTTCCCTCTCCTATAAAAAAGGAAGTCACAATGCATCAGATACCAAGAGAGCAGGAGGGGAGATAGGTAGTACATTTTTAAATTTTTTAAATGAATGTCTTCTCTTTTTTCAGTTTTTAATGAGAATTATTTTGTTAACAATATATGAATCTATGATATAAAAGAGATAGTTGAAGAATTTTCCTGGATCTTTATACAGTCAGGAATGTTAAAGGTTTTACTATTAACGAGATATAAAATCTGAAATTCCTGATACTTGGCAGCCTTTACATGAAATAATGTTTGGGGCTGGAGATGGAGCTTAATCACAGAGCATGTACTCAGCACACACAAGACCCTAGGATCCAGCCCCAGCGTTCCCCTACAAAAGAGTGAACGATGTCTCACAGAAGTCACCTCTCAGAATGCTCTTCCCCCTCTGCAGGTAGCAGGATGGTGCTGCTTTACTCACACACCCCTTGGGATTGGAAGGAGTCCAGGGTATGGGCCTGGATCGATCTTCCATGCTTTCAGATCCAGCTTTCCTGTGGACTCCTGTTGTCAGGAAACCTCTGCAAAGGATGCTGGCACCCACAGGGCACCCGCTCTGAGGCTGTGTGTGAGACACGTGCCCTGGGATTCCTACAGCAGCTGGGGCCAACTAAATGCAAGAGCCCAGCAGGTTCTTATTTCCTTTCCTGTGCTGAAACCCAGCTGGGGTCCCAGCAGCAGAACAAGAAGCAGATCCTGCTCTATTCATGTGGCCTTTTCCCTGGACCCAAAACAGAGGTGTTAGAACCCTCTTGCCTAACAGGGTCCTTGTGAAAACACTTTGAAGTTCTGTATTATGTCCACTACTCTGGGGACCCAGCACTGCCCACAGCAGTGGGCAGAAGACTACTTTAACATTTTTAACAGATGTTGGATCATTTTGCTATCATCCCAATCTTCCCCTCAAGCCTTCTAAATTCTCCTTCAGTGGAGACAATGCTAATCCCCAGAGAGCATTGTAAAGACAGAATCCCGAAGTGGGGATCTCCTATGCACCCAGTTAAGATCACAAAAGCACCTGTACACTTATAAACAACTTGAAATTTCTGCTGGGTACTGTAGAGCAAAAGGTGTGACTTCTTGAAAGAAGTGTTCTGAAATAAAAAAATTTGGAACATGCTGCATTACAAATGATCTATTGGAGATTCATAATGCACAACACATACCTGTAGCTCTGAAAACCACTGCATAGAGAAACTAATTTGAGTTTGTTTAAACCAGTCTTTAAAACTTATTTGATAATAGGCCCAGATTTCTGTTTTGTTTGTTCTTTTGTTTTTGTAATGTGTAGTTCATGAGGGACTAGTACTGAATAGAACATATTTCTGGCAAGCAATACATTAAGACTATTCTAGACCAATTTTGTTAACATAAACGTCTGACCACTAGAAAAAAGTCTAGTTAAGCCTTTGAAGCTATTCACTCTATTTGCTCCAAATTAGCCTAAAGCCAAATTTCTCAGTAGCAAGTGGTGTGAGGTAAGGGATGCAAAAGTATGAATTGTCCTTGCAGGTGTGGTATAGCAACAAGGAGACCAAGTCTCCTACCAGGGATGTCCCTGCCTCACCTGCCTTGGGTAGAGGAGCAGCTAGTGCTGCAAGATGCTGCCTTGGTTAAGGGAAATTGATAGATTTTTGGTGAAATCTAATTTTTGTGTATGTGTGTGTGGTACTGGAGGATTGAACCCAGGGCCTCGCACTTGCATGCTTTGCAAGTGGTATACCACTGAGTTGCAGCCCCAGCCCATTTTTTTACTTTTTGAGATAGAATTTCGCAAAATTATGCAGAATGCCTCTGGTCTTACACTCGTGATCCTCCTGCATCTGCCTTTTGAATCACTGGAATTACAGGCATATGCCACCACCGTCTGGCTTGCGAAATCTAACTTTTAAATGGTGACAATTATATTTGATTTTTTTAAGTGAAAGGAAAGGCATCTTATAGGCATACCCACTCTCATTTCAATAAATACATACACAAATAGGTAAAATTAATTTAAAAACACATATGTTACATTCAACCTATGAGCTACTAGATTACAGGCTCCTATGTAGGTTCATGGGGTTGCGGTTTAGCTCAGTTGGTAGAGTGCTATGCTGTGGTCTCTGAGGCCCTGGGTTCAATGCAAAGGATTGCAAATATGGGAGAAGGACGTGGCAATCTACTCTTGAAGCAATCCTGAAACAATCAGCCATTGAAAACCCTTATGAGATCTGTATGCATGGGACCCAACTTGACAGCACCTAACAACAGCAATGTAGGTTCATGACTGGGAATCCAGAAAAAACAGAAGTTGAAGAAAAAAGAAAATGAAAGCTATATTCTATATGCTGCCTGCCAACTGAAGTAAACATCATCATGCTTAGCATTATTTTATTACATGCATGAGTTTATAATTTATCTCCAGTTACTGGAGGGGGCTATGAGGTAGGTATTCTCAGGCACTTTGACTATCACATTCAATGTTTTCAAGCTGTAAAAGCCAAATAATCAATGCTGTAGGCCATACCTCTTCTGGGGATGGTAAAGATTAATTTTGTTGCGACTATAATTAACCATAGAATTCATTGGGAACCTTGGCAATCATGTTATGGTTTTAAAAGTTGAACTCTAATACATTGTCATCAAAGACAATAAGAATATTGTTTTAGGAGATTTTTCAATTCAAGGGAATTTCCCATATTGCTTTGTGTCACTTGGGGATTATTTTAAACCCTGGCAGAAAATGTGAATCAAAGGCAATTACCTTGAATGGTCCACTAGGGCTATCCTTGACAATAGTCTCACTGGATTGTCTTCACCATCCCAGCTCTGTACTCTGCCCCCAGAGAGTTCAGCTGATATATACACATGTATACCTGTGTGTATACATAATGTATGTGTGTTTGTGTATATATTATGTATTGCATCTAACACACATTCCATAAAATAATTTTGACATTGACATGGGTTATATCACATAATAAGACCGATGGTAATGTCAAAACAATAATCTGGACATTTTGTCATTCTCCATTAGCATACACCTTATAGTAGACTAATAATCTACTAAATCTATTTTAAGAGTATGGGTTTTACATGGTGAATGTATTAAGATGGGGAACAAATATAGTAGAACAATACTTGAAACTGCCTTCTTATAATTTTATACTCAATTTAATGATTCTTCAACTAATTGTCTGCTTTCTCTACCGTTTAAGAAAAATATGTAGTGAAAGTGTGAGCATTACCAACTTTCTCTATCTTCCTTTCAGGAAAGTAAAGGGTTTTGTTTTGTTTTTGTTTTTTGTTTTTGCCATGTAGAAGACATCAGAGAGCAGTGTGGCAAGGGGAGGGAGTGGCTGGCTGAGCTAAGAAAGGAGGGGAAGAGGCAGGTTTTTGGCAGAACAGAATGTGTTAATCTGCAGTGAAATTAGCGATTTAAAAAAGTATTTCTCAGCTGCACATCTGAAAAAAATTTATGGGTCTAATTTTCCATTGGAAATTTAAAATGTTACAAACCCATAAGATATAATTATCCAAGTTTCTCCACCCAACACTCACCATGCCCACAGACAGGAGTAGGACTTATGTATGGATGTAAATGGCATGACTACTTCAAAGAATTTAGAAACATTTCAATAAACATACTTGCAAATATTTTCGGTATTTTAAAAAAGTAGGACACATATGTTAAACTCAAGTGAAGAGGGCCTAAAAGGGAATCTCCAAGTGCGCAGTTTGCTTCTATATTTGTGTGAACCATTTGGTTAAGTATTTTACAAAATATCTACACTTTATTTTCCAGTCCTTCTGGAATTTTCAAAATACTGTATATCCTACAATAGACTTTTCAACATATGTGTAAGCTGTAGTGTGAAAATAATTGTGGAAATAATTCTAGATCTATATAATTCCACAACCTACTTGCCTTGAATTGGCTGCCTGTGTTTTTCATGTAAGTATGCATAGGAAATGTTGAAGTGTTTCACACAAACTCGTTTAGATCTAAAAGCATCGCGGAGATTGGCAAGGCTTTGCCAACCCTAAGGAAATTAGCAAAGATAACATTTAATAACATCAACCAAGAGAGCTCTTACTTTGTCAGATTTCTTTGAAATGCTTAAAAGTTTGGGTGAAATACAGAGATCTTTAGTTCAAGGACACAGCCTTTAATACGTGTGCTAGTAAAGAATGCCCTGCATATTGAAGTTTTCCAAAAAGTAATTATTTAATGACAGTTTTAGAAAAAATTAGATTGCTGGGGGGCAACTCTTTTCTATTTCATCCTCTGTTAAGAAAAGCCTCTCTCAGATTGTAGGGACTGCCTATACCTCTCTTCTCAGAAGTTTCTGAAGGGAGTTTTAAAATAGCCAAGGCTTTCTTTAACCTTCTCTTCGCTAAACCTCCTCCTCTTCCAGCTTTTCTTTATCCTTTTAAGATGTTATAAAAACTAGCAAAGAAAAAACTTGCACTCAGCAGAACTATATGCATTAGGGTGCTAAATAAATACTTTTGATGGTGATGAATGTTGGCAAGTCTCCATGGAAGGAAGACCTTACACAAAAGATGTTATAATTATTATGTTTAAATGATTATGCTATAATTATTATGTTAAAAATCTCCCATGTTCTCAGAGCTGCTCAGCAGCGGCAGGGCTGTGACATCCCCATTAAGCCTTATCTATAGCTAAGTCACTTGCCACCTTTGCAGGGGAGCCATGTGGAGATAGTGGCACATGAGCCAGAGCAAAGCTGTGTAACAGGAGCCAATGTTTTGAGGGGCTCTGCTCTTCCTTTTCCCTTTCCCCATTTTGGGAGCCTCTTGGCCACCAAGGGTCATGTTTTCTAATTCTATTGCAAGGTTTTCTTTTCCCTTAACCATCTGCGATCATAGGTTTCAGCAAGTTCATTCACACCAGTTTAAATGAGGCTCAAAATGTTACCTACCTCTCTTGGGTTAAGTAACTTTTTGTGGAGAAGATGACAAAAGTTGAATAAATTATGAGGTTTTTTGTTTTTTTTTTTTGTCATTAGATGAGTTTTCCCTGAGGGAATCTTTGAATTCTGGACTAGTTATCAGGAGTTTCCAGAAGTTCGGAGATGTTAACTCCTGCACGTACATAATCATAGTCTACAAGATTTTTTTCTTTTCTTTTCTTTTGTCTTTATTATTGTTGATTTTCATGTTTTAGGGTCTCTATACTGTTTCCTAAATGAAGACTAACAGGCAGGCTGGAAAACTTTAATAGTATGTATGTATCCATCATACTCACAGTCAAGCTTGTGAAATTCTTCCTTGAATATAGGCGAGAAGGAAAATCAGAAGCAGGTGGAATGAGGACGACCTTACAAAAACCTGTTGAGAAGAATTCATTGCACATGTGCCATCAGGGGGACCCAGTGCAAGAGCAAAGACACGTTCATAAACCAAAGTTAGAGGACTCGGGATTAATTGAAATCCTCAAGTGGTGCATGGTAAGTGACTGCCTATTTAGAGCCAACGGATAGGTTTCCATGAGGTTAAGGAACCGAAAAATCCCATATGAAGCTAGTGAGATGTTAAGTTCTAATTAGAAGTGTTAATTAAAAAAAATTCCAATTTCATCAGTGAGAGTGCTTTTGTTGTTCCGATTCTCTTTGCTACAGTGAATCCTAAGTATCCTGATTCACTTGGTTCCAATATTATTCGCCACATCTATAGGGGAAAGAAAAGTTGACTCTGTCCGTAGGAGCATGATACATCAGAGTCCTGTCCCTGCTGCTGCCCTGATGGGAGGGAGATCAGCATTATCATGGAAACTTCCTATTTCCAGGGCTTTCTACTCAGTCACAGGAAGTCATCGTGACTCAAAGTTTGCAAAGAGTGAGGCGCTTAGGAAGAAAAAAGTATGTAGGTAGTTCTTCACAACATCTCTCTGCCATTTTTTGCTTTACACTGAGTTTCCAAAGTTTGTATGAGGTTGTTATGTGTTGTGTGTTAAATTAAATGTAAAGTGGTGATACCATCTGAGAGGACCTTTTGCAGATGATTAATCCAAAATGAGGATTAAATGCTTTGAAGGAAGCTACAGTAGTTACATGAAGTTTTGTTTTAAAAAGAACAGCAAATTAAATCCAATGTTTAACAGATTTCCAAAGATGCATAGTAATATTTTTATTTCTGTAGTAGTAATCAATACACTCCAAATTATTTAATATTATCCTTAGAATTTTCTATTATGCTTTATTTGTATACATGGGTAGTATCAAACTTTATAATAAAAATTAAAGAATAAGTTCCTATTATATATTTTTAAGGGTCCCTTTGAGGATGTTGCTGATTTTGTTGTTGTTGTTGCTAGGTGTCATTGAGTTGGGTCCTATTCATAGCAACCCTATGTACTACAGAACGAAACCCTTCCTGTCACTATTCCATGCCTGGCACTATGTCAGTGCTTCTCTGCTATTCATAGGGTTTTCAATGGCTAGTTGTTTTGAGATTACTCTGGGAGTGGGCTGCCAGCGCCTTCTCCCATTTTGGGGCTGCTGGGGATCAAATCCCAGGGCCACAGAGAGAGCATAGCAACACTCTACCAACTGAGTTATACCCCAGCTCCTTTGAGGGTGGGAGGGCTTATTTAGCAAATGCTGTTAGGTGGCGAGATTGCTTCAGGAGTTGATTGCCATATCCTTCTCCCATTTTTGTGGTGCTAGGGATCAAACCCAGGTGCTCAGAGAGTGCAGAGCAGGACTCTACCAACTGAGCTAAACCCCAGCCTGGGAACTACATATTTAGATACAATAATTATTTACAATCACTGTAATTAATATAATATTTTTAGAATATGTATACCTCTATTTATTTAACCACATGATTTTTTTTTGAAATTACATGATGTCATCTAAGACATTTTTAGAGTGGCTTTTCTAGTCATAATACAAAAATAGAGCATTAGTATTATTTAAAAGGTCAAAACATGTTTAAATCCCTAAAAACCCCATTTGTAAGGAACTTCTCTTTCAAATCATCTTGCTATTCTCCACAATCTGTAGAGAAATGCATAAACTTTTATGTCAAAATTATTATAGAGTACATATAGAATAGTTGAGAAAAATAGAATCTGTGTCTCAGGTTTACACTCTTCATTCTATCCTACAAGCATGCTCCAAATTTTTGTCATGATTTTTTGTGGAATATAAGTTGATTCATTCTTCCATGCTCAGAACTTATAAAAATCCCTGCTACCCATCAGGTCATTCCAGCTCAAGGACAAGGATGGACACTTCCAATTCAATATTCTCCATCAAAATAGATCTTCCCTAGGTAGCATATCAATGGTAGGAAAACGAATGGAGAAATAAGAATAAAGGTGAAAACAAAATGCCTGTTGTTCAAATACCTTAATATCATAAAAGGCATTTACGACAAACCTACAGCCATCATCATATTAAATGGAGAAAAACTGAAACCATTTCCTCTTAGATCTGGAACAAGACAAGGATGTTCTCTCTCTCTCTCTCCTATTCTATTTAACATAGTAATTGGAGTCCTTGCCAGAGCAATCAGACAAGAGAAAGAAATCAAAGGGAAACAGATTGGCAAGGAAGAGGTCAAATTATCTTTATTTGCAGATGATATGATCCTATACCTGAAAAACCCCAAAACCTCAACCAGAAAACTGCTAGAACTAATTAACTCCTTCAGCAAAGTCACAGAATCAACACACAAAAATCAATAGCTTTTCTTTACACCAACTGCAATCAGGAAGAGAAGGAAATTTCAGAAAAAATACCTTTCATGAGAGCCCACCAGAATATTAAATATCTTGGAATCAATCTAACCCTTCAGACCTCTACAAGGAAAATTTCAAAACATTAAAGAAAGAAATAGCAGAGGACACTGAAAAATGGAAAGACCTTCCCTGCTCCTGGATAGGGAGAATTAATATTATAAAAATGGCTATCCTACCAAAAGCAATCTATAGATTTAATGCAATACCCATTAAAATTCCACTGACTGACTTTACAGAAATAGTAAAAATGATCCAAAAATTCATATGGAAGCACAAAAGACTGCACATAGCCAAAACACTCTTAAGCCGCAAAACTAATACAGGTGGAATCACAATCCCTGACTTCAAGCTATACTATAGGGCAGTGGTAGCAAAAACAGCTTGGTACTGGTACAAAAATAGGCCTGAAGACATCTGGAACAGAATAGAAGACCCAGAAATACCTTAACACACCTATGTTGTTGTTGTTGGGTGCCGTCGAGTCAGTATCTGACTCATAGCGACCCTCATAGGGTTTTCAATGGCTGAGTGCTTCGGGATTGCCTTGGGAGTGGATTGCCAGGCCCTTCTCCCATTTTTGCAATGCTGGGAATTGAACTCAGGTCCTCAGAGACTGCAGCGCAGCGCCCTACCCACTGAGCTAAATCCCAGCCGTAACACACCTATAGCCACCTTATTTATTTTCGACAAAGGAGCAAATCAAGTAAACTGGAAAAAGGACAGCCTCTTCAGCAAATGGTGCTGGGAAACATGGTCATCCACATGCGGAAAAACGAAAGCTGACCCGCATCTCTCAATGTAGACGAAAGTTAACTCAAAATGGATAAAAGATCTCAACAAAAACTAGAAACTTTAAAACTTATAGAAGGCAAGATAGGCAATTCACTCCATCATATAGGCATAGGAAAGTATTTCCTTAATAGGACTCCAATTGCTCAAGAAATTGCAATAAGAATAGATAAATGGGATTACATGAAATTAAAAAGCTTCTGCACAGCAAAAGAAACAATTAACAGAGTCAAGGAAACTCCCACAGAATGGGAAAAAATCTTCTCATCCTATACATCAGACAAAGGTCTAATTACTAGAATTTATAAAGAATTCAAGGAAAAAAAAACTCCCCAAAAAACTAATAACCCAATACACAAATGGACAAAGGAACTGAGTAGACAGTTCTCAAATGAAGAGTTCGTAAAGCCATGAAACACATGAAAAAATGCTCAATATCCTTAGCCATTAGGGAAATGCAAATTAAAACAGCTCTGAGATTTCACCTTACACCAGTATGAATGGCCAAGATCAATAAAAAAAATTAACAAATGCTGGCGAGGTTGCCGGGAGAAGGGAACACTCTTACATTGTTGGTGGAACTGTAAATTGGTCCAACCACTGTAGAAATCAGCATGGAGGTATCTTTTTTTTTTTTTTTTTTTTTTGTACTGGGGATTGAACCCAGCGCCTTGCACTTGCATGCTCTGCAAGTGCTGGACCACTGAGCTGCACCCTCAGCCCATTTTTTTAACTTTTTGAGACAGGCTCTCACTAAGTTACGCAGACTGCCTCTCGTCTCGAATTTGTGATCCTCCTGCCTCCACCTCCCGAGCTGCTGGGATTACAGGCGTGCGCCACCACGCCTGGCTAATATGGAGGTATCTTAAAAAACTGAAAATAGATCTACTATATGACCCAGCTATAACACTATTGGGAATTTACCCAAAGGGAGATGGGTCATCATACCACAGAGACACCTGCATCTCCATGTTCAATGCAGCACTTTTGACAATAGCAAGGATATGGAATCAACCAAAGTGCCCTTCAACAGAAGAATGGATAAAAAAACCTATGGTACATATACACAATGGAATACTACTCAGTAATTTAAAAAAGGTAAAATAAGGACATTCGCAGCAAAATGGATGGAATTAGAGAAAATTATTTTAAGTGAACAAGCACAAGCTCAGAAAGAGAAACACCACATGTTCTCAGTCATATGTGGGAGCTGAATCAAAATTATAGGAAGGAAAAATCCTAAACAAAGGTCGCATCATAATAGAAGAAAAAAAAAGCTAAGAATTGTGTTATTATAGATGGTCTAGAAAATGCATGCAATAGTTCTGACAAGGTAAAAAGAAAGTTCACTGCAGGAAAAGTTTCTATCTTAAACAGAACTGGAACCCAAGGACATATAGAAAATATTACCATAAAAAGACAAGTAAATTATAGAGAAGACTTTGATGGGGGGTGGGATGGATGGTAAGCACACAAGAGGGTAAGGGGGAACCTATATGAATAATGTACAACAAAATGCATATATGGAAATGTCACAATTAAAAGAATGTTAGAATGAATCACATTAAGGTATACATGAAAATTTTCCAATAAAAAAATGCCTGTTGTTGTTGTTGCTGTTGTTGTTGTTAGGTGCAGAATTGTGTGTGGAAGGTGTTAATGAAGAGAAACCTAGTTCATGATGCAGAAACGCAGTCCTCGAGTATCAGGAATCTCATTAGGGACTCTAAAGATTAGTCGAAAATGCAAGCACAGAGCATAGAGACATCAGATTGCCTTCTTCATCCCAAGTGGCCAGTAACCATCTGGGAGAGGGGAGTTCATTCTCTGGGGCAATTCAGTTAAAGAACATCTGGACATGAATGCATTGGAGTTGATAAAAGAGTAGAGATAAGGCACAGGGATGGAAAAAGGAGATGAAGTGAGTCTCTATGTGTAGTATAGTCAGCTCACTGGTTTTGCCTGGTTCTTGCCAGCCATATTATCCTCCAAGAAAAGAGTTGTAGGAATCGCACCATGTCCAGGTGGGCTAGGGTTTAGCTCAGTTGGTAGAGTGCTGTTCTGTACTCTCTGAGACCTGGGATACAATTCCTAGCACCGCAAAAATTCGAAGAACAACCTGGCAGCCCATTCTTCAAACAATCAGCCATTGAAAATCCCATTAACAGCAGAGAAGCACAGTCATAGTGCCCGGGATGGCACAGTACAGAATAGTGTTTGTTCTGTTGTGCATAGGGTTGCTATGAGTTGGACCTGACAGCACCTTACAACAACAATGACCATCCCCAGAGAAAATTAATACACATATCCATGGTTCTGGGTTCTTCCAAGAAATGGTTAATCCAGAAATGGTTAAGGTGAATTGTGTATTCAATCATCATTTTAATGTCTTCTTTCTAAGCTTAAACTGATAATCAATAATCTTTAAGAAAACCTCCAAAGTGCAAAGGCCAAAAAGAGAGAGTGAAATTTAGAAAGAGAGATAAATTTAAGTCAGAAAAATACAAACAAGCAAAAACACCTGAACACCACTCAGGGTAGGAGACAATTAGAAAAAAAAACATACAATATAAAAAACTATAATATTCGAATAGGATAAGATACTACATCCATAAAAATATGAGCTAGAAGTGATAAGGATTTGGAATGAGCTCATGGGAATAAGTATGATGCATTTTAAAAGCAAGAGAATAATTTGAAAATTAAGTGAATTAAATACTCCACAAAGCAAAACAGCCACAGGAAAAAAAACCCACAAATACTAAGAGATAAAATG
>VMDO01008046.1:0-35000 GCA_007922755.1 Pedetes capensis | reverse complement strand
CCTAGGGTTTTGCCTATATATTGCAAGTTCTCTACCACTACGCAGCACCCTAAGCCCCCTTTTTATTTTTTATCTTGCGACTACACACATAAACATGTACTATATTTAATTATTATTATAATATCTGTTTTTGTATTAACTAAGCATTTAGTTCTTAACGGTCGATGTCATAACCACCTCCTGGGAATGGCATTCAATTTCAAAAGGTATTCTGAGACTCGTATAACTTCTAAATATGGGAAGTACTGATGTTTCAGTGCATGAATAGCTACCGTGGGGATTCCAGACCATGCATAGGAAAGCTGTGATTCTTCCTCATTTTTGTATTTATCAAGATGATTGTCAACAAAAATGTTTTTTAATTCTGTAATTGCCCATTACTACAAACTGCTATTCTACCTGGCTTTAAAATGCACTTTAATGGCTGTCAGTGTGGGTGGTGTTCGAATGTGTCGGATATTCTCATATGTTACAAAAACATACTACACTGCACTCATTTTCATTTTTTTATACTGGTAGAAACAACACATTGGTTCCTATTCTATCTCCCTGCAATTAGATAATTAGGTGTGTATCAGTTTATTTATTAATTTGTCCATCTTCTGCACCTTCCATGAAAAGTATGAAGAGTACAAGTTCCCAGTGCCATGCATGAGCAGCAGTACCTTTTAAGCAAAGTGTAGCACAGGTGGTGAAGGATGTGTTTTGGGTTTCGTTTTTAAAAATGCAAACTATGTTTTAGTTCACTTGGTTTAGATTTAACTTTGTTTTAGATTTTTGCTACATATCAAGTTGGAAGGAATGTCAGACCTGGAAACCATTGAAAGTTCCTCTCGTGAGTGATAAAGATCTTCATTGGTGTTTCAATTGCTTGTTTCCCACTGTTAGGGAAATAGACCTGGGGATCTGTGTCTGATTGAGGTAACTGAAATCATGGAGTTATTTAGCATACAGAACCTTAATGGTGCAGTTAAAGATTTATTATATCAAACACTACCCTAAAATAGTATGCTTTAAATGGTTTGTTTTAATAAGTGGGGAAAAACCCTTCAAGCTTTCAAAGTATGTTGTTTGAAAATGCTTTCCTCTCTCAGCAATAGTGTCTTCTTAAAATTTTCCTTTAAGAAATGCAACTTAAAATCTTATGAAATAAGACTTCCTTTCAGCTATGACATCAGAGAAAGAAGATGGGGAAACATAATATTGATTTTTTTCTTTTCTAAGGCTGCCATCTTAGTTAGTTCAGGTGCTATAACAAAACTCCACAGACTGGGTGGCTTACAGACAACAGAAATTTATTTCTCACAGATTTGGAAGCCAAAGAGCAGGATGGAACTGCTGGCAGATTCGTATTGGGAAAGGACCTGTTTTCCAGCTCATAGGAGATGTTTTCTCTTCTCACGGCCTCATGGGGAGGGGGAGACAAGGCAACTCTGCAGGGAAGGCAGGGGTCTTTTGTAAGAGAACTTACCTTATCAGTTCCTTCATCACTTGCTGACTGGGTTTCACCATAGGAATTCTGAAGAAATTCTCAAATATCAGACTACAGCAGCAATGTTATAATATATGCCTAATTTTCAGGAAGTTCTATTTATTTTTCTTATTCTATTGTTCCCTTTCTCTTCTCTCGGTGCTTTAAGGGGACTCTGGTGGCCTTAGCTCTAGGAAGCCTCCATAAACTATATGGTCAGGTGCTTCTCCATTTATGAAGAGGTCATGTCCCACTGAATTCACCATGATTTGAAAATATAATTTCATTGGAAAAGTGGTTAACACACCTAAGCTGCAACATATCCTGTCTTACCACCAAGCACACAGTGGAGTGTTAGTTGTTTCCCATGCGAGCATATGGTCCACTGGGAGATGCAGCCAGCTCACAACCTCTGCCCAGCATAGACAGAGTACCATGCCGCATATAGGTAGAACAGGAAAAGAACCATATTCAAAATTCAAAGTGCATTCCCTAATAATGTGTATTGCTTTCATACCATCATAAAGTCAAAAAAAATTGTATTGTGTTATCCTAAGTGGGGGACCGTGCGCAGATGCTTTTGAAATGTGTATTGCATTTTTGTACATTTGATTCTGATGGAAATGCCAGACATTACTCCAACAGGCTTTATCATTACAGTGTGTTTGGTTATAATAAACGTAGAAGGTAGGGCTTATGATTATCCCTGTTTTACAGATGACAAAACTGAGACTTGAGAAGATAAGTGAATTGTCTGAGGTTAAAACATGTAAAACTACGAGAGCTGCCCTTGAATCCAGGCCATGTGGCTCTAGCATTTGGTCTCTTGGGTACTTGTACTTGTCACTAAGTGCTGTGTAATTATAGTCATGTGTCTCTTAGTGATGGGGACATGCTCTGAGAAATGTACTCTTAGGTGGTTTTCCCATTGTCTGAAGATGATGAGTGTATCTCAAGGTCACAGTGAATGAAACAATTTTAACTCAAGGCCAGGCACAGTGGTGTGTGCCTGTCATCTTAGTGATAAAGGAGGTGGGGACAGGAGGAGGCTGGGGGATCCAAAATCATGGCAGAAGCATCAGATGAGGGCCTTCTTGCCATACCATAGTACAGAGGATATCATATGACAAGATAGAGGAGCTTCTAGTTCAGGATTCTGTTCTTTTAAAGCCACTAGTTTTATCATGAGGGCCACATCATCATGACCATCTCTAAGCCTAAACATCCCAAAGGTCCTACTTCCAAACATCATTCACGTAACAATTTGAGTATGAAGTTTCCAACACATGACCTTTGGGAGGAGACACTCAAAACAGATCACTGGGTATTTATAGTAAGACAACTGACAGGAGAAACTTAGCAAATGGGCAAGATGGGCGACATCAGGAACAGGAAGATAAGCAACCAGAGACTGAACTTTTTGGAGCAATCCTTGGCTATCAGAATCCCCACATGTCCAATAGGATGGGAAGTTAAGTAACTGGGACCTCAATGATGTCACCCTGGTGGCATGGTAAGAAGGAAAATACAGTCAACAAAATAAAGAAGGTTGGCTCAAGCCAAAGTTCTACCACATGTAGCTCCATAACCTTGGGCAGGTCATCTGACCCCCTTTAAAAGGAGAATAAAAAGGAATGTAAGAGAATAGGTATGAATCCCTTATGGAAAGTACGTAAAGAGAGTCTGTTATGCTTAGAATAATGTCTGCAGTATTAATATATAAGGAAATACATGCCATTATTAAAGAGAATAGGTTGGGGGAAGTTGGCATAAACTGAGTTTGTATTAAGGATTAGAATCAATTAATTAACATAAAAGCCAGTGTTCTTTGGACAAATGGAAGAGGAAAGGATAAGAAAGATACCCAATGATAAAAATCTAGGAGATCTGGAAAACTGGACAGAGGGCATAGTCCTCCTCTACAATTATTACCTTCAAGAAGAAATTCACAGGGCACTTCTTTTTAGGGAAGGGAACCCCTCACTTTCTGGGGACTGGTGGAGGAAATTAGGTCACTGGGGTGTTCTCTTGATAGGGACTGTGAGATATCACCCTTTCCTCTCCCTCTTTTCATACCTGGCCATGAAGTGAACAGGCCTCCTCTGTCACATGCCCCTGATATGACTTACAGTGCTGTTACAGGCCTGTACCAACAAGATTAATCACTCATAGACTGAAACCTGCAAAACCCAGCCAAAATAAGCATTTCTTCTTTATAAGCTGATTATCTCAGGTATTTCGTTACAGTGACAGAAAACTAACATATCCCCAAATACTTAACAAAGCCTAATAGCCAAACAAAGACATTCCATGTGTGTGTGTGTGTGTGTGTGTGTGTGTGTGTGTGTGTCTGTGTGTGTGTGTGTAAGTGGGTTCATAGGATAAAATAGGAATAGTGAACACTAGTGAATTAGAAGGGGAACAAGCTAATTTACCTGTCAGTAACTTAGAGATAGCAGATATTTTGAAATCCTAAAACCTCAGGAAGTGAGCAGAAATTTTTGAAAAGTTGTTATATTTCAACATTATCTACATCTGACAAAAATATACAAAGTGATAATATCTGGGCTATAATTAATCCCCCAAGTGTGAAAATATCTGGGCTATAATTAATCCCCCAAGTGTTTATTAAAAGCATCTTCTATGACAAATATTTTGTTGATCTTGGTAAAAAAAATGTGCATAAATGGATTTTGTTTTCAATAGCTTATTTTGCACGAGGGAGACAGGTGAGTAAATATTGAGAGTACCATATAATATGAATAGATGAAAAAGGCTTTTAGTCTGCCTAGCTACAAAAGTGGGAGAAGGACATGTCAATCCGCTCCCAAAGCAATCCCTAAACAATCAGTAGCGAACCTGTAAGGTTCACTATGAGTTGGACCAACTTGAGGACACCTAACAATAAGAACAACAAATGAAGTCAACTTGATTTCCTGGACCAGATGATAAAGCACTTGCCCTTTAGACTGAAACACAGATATGAGTTTCTTAGCTGGATATGAGAGCAAAAACGTACTCCAGATTGAAGAACAGAGATGGAGTAGGATGAAAAGAAAGTGGGACAATGGCAAGAATAGCAGGAAGTGCGGTAGGTTGCAAAGGGTCCTTTATGGCACAGTAAAGAATTTGGACTGGATTTCATTGATGATGGGTGGCCACTGAAGGAGGCTGGGTTGTGTAATGCCTGAATTACCCCATCAAATGAACTCCAGTAGATAGGGCTAACTAGCTAATATCCAAGAATGATGCTAAATTTTTTGTTGTTGTTCAGATTCTAGAGTCTTATTCTGCCAAAGATTCCTAACACCATTTCAAAGCTTCGGAAGGTTATTTTCTGGGAATGGAGCCTGAGATTTCATACTTGTAGCAAGCATGACAATTATTTTTCCTGCATGATGAAGTTTGAGGACCATAGTCTTAAGACTGTTCCATCCCTAACTGGGCTAGTTAGAAAATGGGAGCAAGGGGGATTGGAACGGTGAAAGCTGAGGCATGCATAATAGTGAACATGGTCAGACTTGCCTGTGTGAAAGATGATCATGATGTTAAAACAATGCAAGCCTGGAGGTGAAGAAACAGAACATTGCACAGAAATTGTCCACTGTGAGGGCTTGCTTGAGGACAGTATCTGTTTGCCTAAAGATTCAAGACATTTCATTAATGATTAGTCCATACTGTATTTTTCTAGAATGAAAAAGGATCATTTCTTATTATTTAAAAAATTCTAAGCATCTTTTTGTATATTAATTATATAATGACTCGTTTATGGTTGTTAACTCTCATTTCAAAGCATATAAAATATAATTCAGGAGGAGTTTCTTATATTTCTCCTAAGACTTCTATAATCCTGGAGAATAATTTCTAATTATTACTAAAATGATATGTTTATATATAATAATGCCCAAAATTTAGTGAACTCTTACAAATTATGTGTTAAGAGCTAAATATCATTCTTATTTTATGTCATTCTCATATAACAATAAGCTACAGTATATTTTCTTAAGTAGGACATGACTGTTTAACATACTGAAATCATTCAGATCATAAATAGTAACAAAAGAATGAACATATAAAAATTTAACATTTAAGAAATAAATGGATTTATCTGATAATTTTTCATTCTTGGTAGGAAAATATTCTCCAGGAAAGCCTGAGATATTTTCAAAACCACTATTTTAAAAGTAGGATTTCAGAAACCATAGAACACATGTTCGATTGGGGTAAGCTAATGATGGGCTAAGATGCTTCTTTGAGGTCATCCACTAATGTCTGAGGTACCTTCCAAATGGCTGGACAGTATGAACGGATGGAGTCAGAAGACAAACCCTGAGATCACATACAGTGAGAACCCGGAAGTGAGATGGTCCTCTCCACAAAAGTTGAACCAAAGGGGTATTAACTTCCATGGGTAAACTGCAGGGTAAGGGGAAGCATCGCAAACATAGGGGGGAAGTACATATGAGAGAAGTAAAATGCTTTACTTGTGAAAAAGATGGATCTTGCAACAAATGGAAATAAGATAATTGGGCATATTAAAAATAAAAATAACTGGGGAGGCTGAAGCAGGAGAATAACAAGTTTGAGGAAAGAGATAGCCTATGCAACTTATTGAGACCCTGACACAAACTAAAAACTAAAAAATGGGATAGGGGTGCAGCTCAGTAGTAGAGCTCTTGCCTCACATGTGTGGGGCCCTAGTTTCAATCCCCAGGTACTACTAAAAAGTAAATAAATAAAATTAAAAACATATCCCTCTCTCATGTTATACACAAAAATAAAAATGGAGTAAAGCACATGTGAAAAAATAATTTGCAAAATTTAGAAAATCAAGTTATTATTATTATTATTATTATTATTAGCAGTGCTAGGGATTGAACCCAGGGCCTTGTGTATGCTATGCAAACAGTCTCCTACTGAGTTGCATCCCCAGCTTTTCTTTTTTCTTTTTTTATTTTGAAAAAGGATCTCACTAAGTTCCTCAGTCTGGCATTGAACTAGCACATAGCCTAGGTAGGCCTAGAATTTGTGATCCCCCTGCCTCAGACTCCTAAGTAGGCAGGAGGCCTGTGCTACCATGCCTGGCTGAAGAACAAGGTGTTAAACAATATATAGTCATAGTGGGTAGCAGGAGTAAGCTCATAAGACCTATTGTACAACATGATGACTGAGGTTAATAATAACATATTGTATTCTTGAACAATGCAGAGTGTTTAACTATTCTCACCACAAGAATAATGTTTGTCACATACTGCATTTGTTCATTCCACAATGTATGTGTGTATGTATGTGTGTGTGTGTGTGTGTGTGTGTATGTGTGTGTGTATATATATATATATATATATATATATATATATATACGCTTCAAAGGGCTGGGATTTAGCTCAGTTGGTAGAGCACTCCGCTGCAGTCTCTGAGGTCCTGAGTTCAATTCCCAGCACCGCAAAAATGGGAGAAGGGCCTGGCAATCCACTCCCAGGGCAATCCCGAAACACTCAGCCATTGAAAACCCTATGAGGGTCGCTATGACTCGGATACCAACTCGACGGCACCCAACAACAACAATGCTTCAAAAGTCATGTTGTTTGTGATAAATGTACATAATTTTACCTGTCAATTGAAAAAAATAAATAGAAGGCTTTATGGTTAGATACGGAAGGATTTTTTCAATAAGATGCAAAAAAAAAAAAACACTCAGTAAAAGAAAAATTTTGAAGAATTCAACCACATCAAACAATATAATGGTTGCTGTCATTAAAATTGTCTGCAGCCATAGTACCCTGGCATCCAATCCCTCCTGATCTTGGAAGATAAGCAGAGTTAGTCCTTGGATGGGAGACCGCCTGGAAATACTAAGGGCTGCAGGCTAGGGAGAAGAAGCTGGCAGCCCACTCTTGAAACAATCTGCCATTGAAAACCATATGAATAGCAGAGGAGCACTGACAATAGTGCCAGACATGGCACAGTGTAGGGGAGTGTTTCTTTCCATTGTATATAGGGTTGCTATGAGTGGGACCTGAACTGACAACACCTAACAACAATCATTAAAATATGCAAAAATCTTATAAAACAAGACCCAAACAGTGAAGTGGTATCTGTAACATATCACCTATGGAAGTGTCATTATTTTAGTGATCAGAAAATATCTTGGCAAAAAAAAAAAAAAAAAGAAACTGCTAGAAAACAACTAAAAAGAAAACTTTTTTTTAGTTTTGTGTCATCAAAATAGATGACACAAGAATAATCACTCCAAGGCAAGGCAACATAAAAGCCAATGAACATTTGAAAATAAGCTTATTCTTGTTAGTCATCATGTTTATTCATAGTAAATATAAATTGAGATAACATTGTATACCAACAAGGTTAGAAAATACTGCCCAACTGGACCATACAGAAGTCTCCCTTTGTATGTAGGGCATATATTCCAAGACCCCAAGTGGATGACTGAAACCATATATGGTCCTGAACCACATATATATATATATATATACACATATATGTGCGCCTGACTCCTGCCATAGTATTTTCAGTTGCATCATATGGTTGTGAAAGCTGGACATTGAACAAGGGAGACAGGAAAAGAACTGATGCTTTTGAATTATGGTGCTGGAGGAGATGACTATTGACTATACCATGGACTGCCAAAAGAACCAATAGATCTGTCCTAGAAGAAGTTCAACCAGAGTGTTCCTTGGAAGCAAGGATGGCTAGACTGTGTCTTAGGTATTTTGGACATGTAGTCAGGAGGGATCAATCCCTGGAGAAGGACATCATGTTTGGGAGAGTGGCAGGTCAAGGAAATAAAGGAAAACCCTCCACCAGATGGATTGACACAGTGTCTGCAACAATGGGCTTAAACATAAATAAGATCGTGTGCCTACCACAGCATCAGAAAGTGTTTCAATCTGCTGTACATAGGGTCACTATGGTCACTATGAGCCAGACCACATTTGGCACCTAACAACAATACATGCACACACACACACACAACACACACACACACACACACACACACACAAATATCCGCTCTAATAGCAAAAATTTCTACTAAGACTTACAATTCAAGTGACTAAGAAACAGGAAGAGTATAGAGCATGCTCACAGGGGACAAAGGGATATTCATGTCTCAGGCAGAATGGAGCAGGGTGGCTCAAGATTTCATCATTTTACACAGAACAAATCAAAATTTATGAATTGCCTATTTCTAGAATTTTCCACTTTTTTCTGATTGTGGTTGACAACAGATAACTGAAACTATGGAAAGTGAAACTATGGATGAAGGAGGAGTGCTAGTTTTAGAAAGTCCATGAAGAAACAGAAACTTTTGTGCAGAGCGGCAGTGACGGCATCTTGGCACAACCACTTTGAAAACTGCAGTGTTTCTCATTCAAGTTGAACACACAGAGCAGCTCCCTTCTGAGGTTTATGTACACACTAGAAAACTGTTTAAGTACAACTAGACCCATAGAATAATATTAAAATTTTGTCTGCCATTTATATTTTACTCCCTATAATTATGTTATAAAATATATTTTTGTTCTCAAAAATACAAATTGTAATATTCAATTTTATTTTTATGCCACTTTATTACTTAATGGCCTTTTTTTCCAGAAATACTTTCATTGACTTAAGCACAAAACAAACCTTGAATTGTAATCACATTAATTTTGATTTAGCCAAAAAGTGTCATTTTATGCTCTTGCAATGACTATTTAAATCATTCATGTGCCCCTATTCTCTCTCCTCCCCATCCCCTGCAAAAAAAAAAAAAACTTCTTTCTTTACTCACAGAGGGACTTTAAGCAGCATAAATTGCTGGGAATTCATTAGTTTTCTTCATTATGGGCATTTCACAATTTTCAAAAAGATGCCAAATAATGATGTCATTTTAATCGAAGTATCATGTGAGAATGGTTATAAAAACTATCAGTTACACATCAGTTCTTGAGAGTGAAAGTTGATAGTTAAATGAAAATTGATAGTGAAATGCAGCTAAGGAAGCTTGCTAGCAGAGTAAAAATCTAATGCTGATGTGCTTTCATTCAACAACCAATATTAGTTCTCATTTCACAATATTTACCTTAGAGATCTAAGTCACAATATTTTTCTTGAGTGAGATATCATTGTTAAACACACAGTAATGAGAAATGTTGACATTTTATTGAAAACCACTCTATATTGCTAATCTGCTATGACTATTGCCGTGGTAGTAGGGGAAATATGTCAAAATGTGTTGGACTATATATTCTGTCTTTATAAAAGAGTAACTTTTTACATTTAAGGCTTTCATTCAATTGCCATTACTACTTGACAATTAAAAAAAATTGTAGTCTATTTCACCCCTCCCCTTCTCTTACTTGGCTCTTATGTCTCTTTTGGATTTTACCTAGACTGTTCCTTCTTCGGAAAAGCACTCTTCTTGTTAAAAGTTAACGTCATACTTTTTATGTCTTCTTCAGGTTGTTCTTCACAGCTGATAATTACCTCTTTTACCTCCTTATCATATATACTCTGTAATGTTGTTCTTGTTAGGCACCATCAAGTCATAGTGACACTGTGTACAACAGAACAAAACACTCCACGACACTATGTCAGTGCTTCTCGGCTAGTCATAGGGTTTTCAATGGTGGAATGTTTTCGGATTATTTTGGGAGTGGGCTGCCACATCCTCCCATTTTTGCAGTGCTGGGGATCAAACCCAGGGTCTCAGAGTGTGCAGAGCAGCCTTCTACCAATGGAGCTCAACCCCAGCCCCATATTCTATAAGACAGTCCAGATTTATTGTGTTTTGTCTACTCGCCTATATCTATATCTCTTTAACTTTCTGTTCCCTATGTGAGATTGAGTTTACCAATTAAAAACCTCATTTGCATTTCTTTATGAAAAATTGGGGTCTTGAACAAGATAATGTAGAAGAGCTCATAAACCCTAACTATGTTGGCTAAGTTTTAATAAGTTCCAAATGTACATTGACCATAAGAAATTTAAAATTTGAAATGAAATATTCATTTGAGAAGCCCAGGTAAATTTTATCAGATTTGTAAATAGATTTTTTTTTTTTGCAGTACTTAAGAGTTGAACCCAAGGCTTCATGCATACCTTGGAAGTGCTCTACCTTTGAGATGAACTCCCAGTCCATTTTTAAATTTTTTTATCTTGAGATAGGTTAGGTTGTTAGGTGCCATTGAGTTGGTATCCGACTCATAGTGACCCTCATAGGGTTTTCAATGGCTGTTTCGGGATTGCCTTGGGAGTGGATTGCCAGGTCCTTCTCCCATTTTTGCGGTGCTGGGAATTGAACTCAGGACCTCAGAAACTGCAGTGCAGTGTTCTACCAACTGAGATAAATCCAATCTTGAGATAAGGTCTCACTAAATTACTCAGGCTGCCTCTGGCCTTGAAGATGTGATCCTCCTGCCTCTACCTCCTGAATCACGGGTGTTATAGGCACAAGCTACCACACTCCATACCAGTTTCTATATATTTAGTCTAGCCAGTACATTTCTTTAGTCTCACATGCAACCAGTCACAGTATACAACAGAAACAATCTCTGTCCTAAGGTTTTACAGTAGAGAAAGGCACAAAAAGCAACAAACACAACCAACTACAAGTTTAAAGGAAGCATGGTCAAAGCAAGTAAAAATTGGTTTAAGTACTGACTTGTAGTCTGGTTCACATGGTTAGAAATGAAAATATCAAGCACATGAGGACTATTATCAGGCAAGGCGGATCATTTCATCCCCAGGCATGCTACTCTAGATGGCCAGCTTCTGCTTACAGAGAAGGAAGGAGAGTTGTCGTCGTTCATATCCACACCACATTCTCATTTCCAGTGATGGAGCATTCTTTGGGACATGGCTCATTTTAAGTCTACGTTCTCTTGACTATATAGTGTGCTCTGTTCCCCGGTTATATGTTACTGTAGAAAAAGGGGAAGGGTATTGAGTAACGCTGGTGGATGCAATTAATGTTGCCAAAGTCTGTTGCCTTTTTGTTCCACACACACACACACACACACACACACACACAAATTATGGTGCTCTTTATATGCCAAGAAGAAGAGAGCTATAAATACTAAAATGAAAACTGTCATGCAAAAGCAATAGCAGCAACAATTCCAGAAGTTCACAGAGTTCTGGAAGAAATAGCAATGTGAACATGACTATAATGCAAGTGATAAGTATAATATGTCATGTGGTGAGTATAAGAATGTGATAACCATTGGTGGCCCAAAGAAATTATATGTAAATACATTTTAAAGGCTAATCTATGATTTGGCTTCTAAAACCTTGATATAATATGGATTTTCTTTGATAAAAATCTGAGGAAAATAATCTTTGACTCAGAATTAACACTTTATTAAACTAAATATAAAAAAAAGAAAGAAACAAAGAAAGAAGAAAAAGAGAGAAAAGAAGAAAGAAAAAAGAAAGAAAGAAAGAAAGGGAGAAAGGGTGGGAAAGAAACAGCAAAAAAGAAAAGGAACTTAGTCCTTCAAAAAGTCAAATTAAAATGTGATCGGGGTGGAGGTTAAGCTCATTGGTAGAGTGCTTGCTTGGTATGGCCTGAGGCCCTGGGTTCAATCCCCAACACTACAAAAAACAAAACAAAATAAAACTTGTGATCATTTATCAATACAAGAGTAATATGTTTTTCTCTTTTTAAGGCAAAATCTTTAAAGAAAATTAATATTTTTATATGGACCCTATTTCATCAACATAATTCAATAAACTTTTTGCACTGATTTTCATTTATTTCATCATTCATCCCTTCTCTAAACTTATTATCTACCATGTGTACAAGTCACACCTTTCATCCTAAGCTTAGTGAAATAGTGTACATACAGGGTATATTTAAGAATATTGCAAATTCTATGTGAAATATTAGCCACAATTTTAGTTTACTTAAATTACTGCTTTCAATAATTTAATTTGAATAGTTTAAATGAAAATTCTATTTTTATTGATGCTTTGTGTGAAATTTTATAAAAGCATATGAAATAATTACTTTGTCCCATTTCCCTTTGTAATACATATTTCCATAGGATTTAAAATAATAATAAAAATGTTGTTGGTGCCATTGAGTCCAGTCTGATTCATAGCAACCCTATGTACAACAGAATGAAACACTTCCTGATACTGTGCCAGGCACACAATCATTTTTATGTTTAAACTCACTGTTGCAGACACTGTCTGAATCCATCTACTTGAAGGTCTTCCTTTTTCTCATTGACCTGCCACATTCCCAAACATGGTGTCCTTCTCCAAGGATTGGTCCTTCCTGACAACATGTCCAAAAAATACGTCAGACACAGTCTAGCCATCCTTACTTCCAAGGAGCACTCTGGTTGCACTTCTAAGACAAATCTGTTGGTTCTTTTGGCAGTCTATGGTATATTCAATATTTGTCTCCAATACTGTAATTCAAAAGCATCAGTTCTTCTTCTGTCTCCCTTATTCAATGTCCAGCTTTCACAGCCATAATATAATAATAAAAATGAGTAACAAACTTTGAGTGTTATGTGCTCACATTCTAAGCACTTTTCATATTTAGACTCACTTGATGCTCAAGCACTCTGTGAATTAGGTCATATGGCTATGGGTGTTTTACAGGTGCAGAAAGTAGTTATAAGCACTGAGGTAGCTTGTCTGGTGTCCTGCAGCCCCTCAGTGGTTTAGTTGCCCTAACATCCCAACAATTCTCAGTGAGAGACAGCTTTTTAGGCTCTGCTGCTCTAGCTCTCAAAAATATTTACAGTATACTCCCTGCTTCCAACAGCTCTCTCCATGAAAGAGGTACTTGTGAAATTTCTAATACATGGCCAGTCTGGTACTAAGCTTGTCACAAAAACTTGGTGTAGGCCTGCTATACAGCCTGCCCAAGTATAGGGAGCTAAATGTAATTGCTCCAGGGCTGACTCATCCTGTCTTTATACATTAGTTCACTAACAGAAAAGAGTGAAGTAATAATCCACACATATCACAAACCGTTTCAACTATTTGCTTGTTTTCATTTCATTATTTCATAATTTTCTGTTTATCTTTAAAATGGTTCTAACACAACTTTATAATACAACTTTTATGTGCATGATATATCCATATATAAATGAGACTTTGTGTGTGTGTGTGTGTGTGTGTGTGAGAGAGAGAGAGAGAGAGAGAGAGAGAGAGAGAGAGAGAGAGAATACACAGGCTGAAGGTTGCTTTCCTTGGAAAGAGATAGGATAAAAAAATAAGGTCAACGAAGTTGTGGTCTATGAAACATGAAATATTCCATGCTTTTTCTTCATTACAAGATGCTACTCAAAAGTATATCTATAACCTCAGAGATTAATAATTTTTTCTTTGATTGTTTGTTGTGGTTGCTTTTATTCAAGTAATGAAAACAGAACAAAGCTGCCTATGTTCAAACAACAGTGATTCCGTAGTCTTCTCAGATATTGTCTGAATCTAATTGGATTTTAATGAAATGATATTTCCTTTGTGATAAGCACATAAAAATTATATTTTTAATTAACATCACAAGGTATAAGCTATAGATACCAAGTTTCAACTGAAATAACATTACTTTAATGTTTTCTTCATTTAAAATAAAACAGAAGTAGAAACAACTTGGTAGGAATAAAATAAATTGACAATGATTAGTGCCCAGGGTTTCTCATTCCTGGAGTTTTGACAGATTAATAGTGTCTATTTCTTTTTACATTTAAGACCTCATTGGTTAGTTTTATTTTGAAACACTTTTTAAAGTTCTTAAAAATTGTTTGTGTTACTCAATTTTGATAGTTTGCATAGGATTGCAAATAAGCTAAATTCACTTCACATTGTAACAATCATAAAAGTAATGTTCAATCCCAAAACTAAGAAAACAAAATTTGTAACAATGGAGTACCTTTGTGAACATGTTATCTATTTGACTCAGAAGAGCAATCCTTGATTCTCAGGAAATAAATGAGTGAAGGAAATGGTATATAGAAGGCTCAGGAGAAAATGGGACAAGACATTTCTTGTCCACACAGTTTCAAAACTGACATGAAAAATAATCTAGGAAAGGAAACAAAGAGCAAGTATAGCAAATCAAGTTCCTGATGACCTGTCGAGTTAGGATAAATTTCCTTCCTTCTTTTACATATTAAATATACTCCTGTTACCTACCAATGACTTGTGTTAGTGATCTATGTAATGATCTCTGCATTTAATTATTTACTAATAAACAAAGTTATCATGCTGCTTTACTTTGTGATTGATTATGGACTTTTTTTCTTTTCAAGTTTTACCTCTGTTCATGTGTCTACGCATTTTATGGGCATTGTTAGAAATACATATTCTCTGACATACTTAAACCCTTCACAGAAGTGGATCTCTTTAAGGGAGGGGCATGAGGAAATTTGCAAGTTTTCTCCTGGAAGTTAAATGGAAAGTATGCTTCTTATGCTATGGCTCAAACAGATGGTATTCTGATTAACTCTTCCTAGTTTAACAATTCTTCCTACTCAGTGTTTAAAACATTTTAAGTAAACGAATAGAGCATGTGCAAGCAGAACTTATCAAGAACCTCCATAAGGCTGAAAGCCTCAATCTTTCAATTAAAGTTGACTTTCCAAATTTCTGAATTCACTGAGAATCTCTGTGTTTCCATTCTCTTTCTATAAAGCTGCAAGAGCTGAAACAGCCCCAATTACTCTCTTTAAAAGGGTCTAATATGGGAAAGAAGAATAAGATGTTTCAGGGATAGGATGTACATTCAAACAATGCAATCAGTGGAGTTCTAACCATGTTACCACTGAGTCTTTCAACAGAACATTTATTTGAAAATACATAGATTGTGAGCCTATGGGACATAAATTATTTGATTTTTTCTGCTAGTCGATTTTAGATTTTTTTATTAAAGTATAATTTACATGAGTAAAATGCATAAATCGTGAAGACAGCTTGATGAATTTCAACATATTTCTATACCTACATAACTATCCACCAGTTGAAAACAGAGACTGTTTTCATTAACACTGAAGGCTTCTTATCACATTCTCCCATGGGGTATTCTTACTACTGTCATCATGGACTAGTATTGCCTTATGTGGAATTATCCATAAATGAAACAATACAATATATATGCTTCTTGTATCTGTTGTCTCTCACTTGGCATTTTGTCTCTGACGTCCATTGAGACAAAATCTCTCTGAGTTGCACAGGCTGCTTCTGGCCTCGAGCTAGCAATCCTCCTGCCTCAGACTCCCGAGTTGCTGGCATTACAAATGTGAGCTACAGCACTGGGCTCTCAATTTGCTTCTGATGAACATTTAAAGTGTTCCATGTTTTTGACTATTAGGAGTACAGCCAATTTTAATATTTGTAACTTAACAACAACAACAACAACAACAATGCCTGCAGCCATACCACTGTGGCATCCAATCCTGTCAGATCTCAGAAGCTAAGCAGGGTCAGAGTTGGTTAGTACTTGGCTAGGAGAGTGCTTGAGAGTACCAGGTGCTGTAGGCTTGGGAGGAGGACCTGGCAACCCACTCCCAAAAAACAATCCGCCATTGAAAACCCTATGAATAGCAGAGAAACACTGACAATAGTGTTTCACGTGTTGCACATAGAGTCTCTTATGAGTTGGACAGGGACTCAACGGCACCTAAAAACAAGAACAACAACAACAACAGCAACACAAGTTATATTCACTTACATGCAAGTGGAATTCTTGATTAGGGCATCAAAAGGAATCTCCAAAGTCCCAGAAAAGAAGGATGTAGAAGGCAAAAGGGAGAGCAGGAACAGAAATAAGAGGAGGAGGAACTGCAGAGGAATAAGGAGGAAGGAAGGAGAAGAGGCAGCAAGAGCTGCAGTCACAGCAGCAGGAGCTGAAGCTGATAGGGACAATGGGGCTTTTCCTGGGAAATGGAGAAAAGTGTCCTGAGGATTGTGAACTCACCCTGGGGCACATGAATGGATGTGAAGCAGAAACACAAACGGTGTATGAAGTGAAAATTCAGGGACTGCATGACGAAGTCGTAAGGACAAGCCTGGAAAATGGAAACCAGTTCTGGAAGAAAGCAACCTCAATTTAGGCCTTTGCAGTCTTCCCAGAATAATAAAACAGGAACCTACTATTTTCAAAAGTATAATAACACCACCAAACCTACAAGGAAATAAATGACCACAAGAGAGGAGCTGTAGGAACCAAAATGACAAAAATAGATTCCTAGGGAATTCAGATATTGAAAACATCCATAGATAAAATAACTGTAAGTGAAATGTTTAAAATTTGGCAGTATATTATAGCTTTTTGTGGCAAAAAATATGGCTTTAAAAAGAAATATATATGCAGTAAAATACAATACATTGCTAGTATGGTTTTAAAATGAGCCAGTCACTGTGGAAGGCAGCTTGAAAATGTTTACAGTTATATCTACACCCATTTTTGGACCCAGCCAGGCCACCCCTTGGTCTATCCTTGAGAAATGAAGACTTATGTTTACACAGAATCTTATGCACAAATGTGCATAACAACTTCATAAAATTTTCAAAAACTGGAAACAACAAAGTTACTATCCACTGATGCATGCATAAAAGGAAAGAGAAAGCATCTATCCAATAGAACATAACTTAGCAATATTAAAGAAATAACCTTTGATAGCTCAATGCCATTGAATGAATCTCATAAGCAGTACTCTCAGTGAAGAAAGTTTTCTTCAAAAGTACACACACTGCAGGAGTTCATAAAACAATTCCACATGAAAAACTAGAATAAGAAAAAAATTATAGGGGCACAAAACAGATTGGCATTGCCAATGGCTGGGGTTTAGGGAAACTATCCATTATAAAGGGTAAGGAGAAAATTTCTTTGGGGGTTTATGGAAATATACTATTTTTATTTTGTGGTGATGGTTATATAACTTGCATTCATCAAATCTTATAAAGCTGGACACCTAAAAGAGTAAATTTTGTTACTTTTAAATTATGCTTCAATAAACTTGAGTTAAAAAAATAGAAAATAGCAAGCAAATCTCCCTCATAAGCAAGTGATAGTCAGCCAAAGCAAGCAGTGAGAGAAGGAAGGTGATGTGTTACAATGACTTCGAAATTATTTCAAGAACACAATTTGCATATTTTAGATGAAGTAATGTAGACTTTAACATTATCATATTAAACCAGAAAAAGTATAATCTTTGTAATACAGATATCACCAAATCACTTGATGCTTTCCAAGTATTCATGATATAAACACAAATTATGAAGAAGGAAACTTCTATTAAAAGAACTTAGAAAATTAAAAATATTTTTAAAATGTCATATGCAAGTATGACTGTAAATGTGGAACTATTAGTGATATTCTCTTTTAAAACATCTTTCAAAGAATAAAGCTCACTAAGAGATTGAAAAGACAAGCCACAGACTGGTAGAAAATGTTTTCAAAAGACAGCTGATAAAAGACATCTAAAATATGCAAAGAACCCTTAAAAATCATCAATAAGATAACAATTTGATTAAAAACTGAGGCAAAGACCTCAACAGGTTCCTCACCAAAGGAGTTATTCAGAAGATAAGCAATCATAAAATTCTATAGACTATGCCATCAGGGAGACACAAATTAAGAGAATGAGATCCTATCACATACCTGTTGTAATGGCCAAAATTTGAAACACTGGTACAATGATGAATTCTAGTAGGGTTGTGAACAACCGGAACTCTCATTCATTGCTGGTGTGGACGCAAAATCGTACAGCCACTTTGGCAAACGCAATTTGTTGATGTCTTACAAAACTAAACAAATTCCAAACATATAATCAGGAATTTTATTCCTTAGTGCTTCCCCAAAGGAGATGAAAAGTTATGCCCACTTGCATACAGAAGATTTTACAGCACCCTTATTCATAGTTGCCAAAATTTGAAAGTAACTAAGATGACCTTCCTCAGGAGAGCAAATAAACCATAGTACACATTGGCAGTGGACTATTTTTCGGAAACCAGTTATCAAGCCATGAAAAGATACAAAAGAAACTTAAATGTATGTTAGTGGGTGAAAGAAGCCAATCAGAAATGGGATACCTAATGTTTGAGTCCAACTATATGTCATTCGGCCTGCAGCGGTAGCCCTGTGGCATCCGATCCCATCAGATCTCAGAAGCTAAGCAGGGTCGGGCCTGGTTAGTACCTGGATGGGAGACCGCCTAGGAACACCAGAAGCTGTAGGCTTGGGAGAAGGACCTGGCAACCCCCTCCCAAAAATCAACCTGCCATTGAAAACCCTATGAACAGCAGAGAAGCACTGACAATAGTGTTTCCCCTGTTGTACAGAGGGTCGCTATGAGTTAGATACCGACTCGACGGCACCTAACAACAACAACAACAATATGTCATTCTGGAAAAGATAAAATTCTAGAGATAGTGAGAAGATGTCTGGGGTAGGAAGGGTTAAATAGGTGTTGCACAGAGACAGAGCATTTTCAAGGCCATGAAAATAACCTGTATGATATGTTATGATGAATATATATCATTACATATTTATCCAAATTTACAGGTTGTGCAACACCAAGAGTGAACCTAACATAAGCTATGAACTTTGAGTGATAATAAGGTGCTCATAAAGGCTCAGTAATTGCAACAAATGTTGCACTCTGGAAGACAGACCAACAATGACTGAGGCTCTGCATGCGGGAGGACGGGAAATATGCGGGACATCTTTGCACCTTCTGCTCAGTTTTACTCTGAACCTAAACCTATTCTAAATAGTAAAATAACAAAAAAAATAAATAAAGAATAAGAAATAGCCAAACACTTCTATTTAACAATGAAATGTAAATCCTGGGCAGCAGAGTGAGAAATAAAAAGAAATAAGATGTATAAGGATTGGAAGGGATGGGGGGAAAGTCATTATTCAGAGATCATATGGTTATCTAGGAAGATAAGCCCAAAATATACAAATAGATTATTAGAATTAATAAGAGACTACAGTTTGTAAGCCAAATAGACGAGCTATAAAAGAGTATGTTGCATGGCTATGCATTCATTTTAGAAGGAAAGAGGACTTTGACAACTTATTTCTTGAGAAATAGGAAACTAGGTACACTACCTCAAGATCGGTGACCAGAGATAATAAGAAAATATATTCAATTAATTGGGGGATCATCTATTTATGAATGTCACTCAAGCCAAAGTATCTGTAAGCATGCTTTTATTAAGATCTCTTATAAAAATGCCAATGAAAATAGGTTTTCACATCATTTTGTTTCACTGCAGACTATGGAGCAGGGTTTATCTATGATCAGCATGAGCAGCTAGCATTTATGGAGAGGCGAGAATAAGATAACAGCTTATGTCTCTAAGCAAGTTTGGCCAAGGGTTTCACAAATTAAATAGCTGCGAGCTTCATTTTAATAATTCCGTAAGAGTCAAAAATACAACAGCCTCATTTTTATACAGCTATTTTCTCAAGTAAAATTTTAATCTATTATGAATACTCATTTCTTTCTTGATGAACATTTTAGCAAGCTGGAGAAGTATCATTTCTTTTGCATCACATCATGAAAAGGGAATGAGAGTTATAAAAAATGAAAAATAGTTTGGGTCAATAAAGCATCCCCAAAGCCCCAAAGCATTATAAGTAAACCTGTTCCCCAAAGTGTTCATAAAACAAGGCAGATACAAATAATAAGAATTTTGTAGTGAAATACCCTATCTGTCTTGCCAATGGTAGTGATAACTAGTAATGAATACCTTTCTTACCCAGATACCAGAATGCAGAGAGGAAGAAGTGGTGTCAAGAAATAGACTTGCAAATGAAAATACTCTTCTTTGGAAAACAGACGATTGTGCAAAGGAACATATTGGAGGAATACTGCTGGCATCTTAGCGACCTAAGAGGCAATGTCATCACCCACAAAATGCCAGGAAGCAGCAGAAAGTTAAAAGGATGTGTTCACTGACAGAATGAAACCATCTGATTGTAGACTCCTAATAATCATTTGCTATATGCATTGCAGAAGTGAGAGGTGCCAAGTAAAGATTTATACTGGGAAATCTTTTGGCTTCATAAGAAGAACAACTTGAATTTGAACAAGCTGATTTTTGAGTGCTTGGGAATTTGTTTTATGGCTTTCTTAGCATTATCATTCATGGTTTGTGATTTTGAAAGAAGCCCTGAAACACATCAGCCTGCTCTCCATGGGTTTCTATTCCCAGATTCAACTCGACCTATTTATCTGCCTCTCATGGCTTTGCTGCATTAATTCTTTTTCCTATATTGTTCTGTTGCTTTTTTCTCCTTAATGTCTGATTCAGAGCTGGGATATATTACTTGACCTTCTGATCGAATTTTGTGTCTGTGGCCTCAATCAAAGTCTAATTCTACAACTTGCCTCCTGCTTAGGTTTGGATATGGTTTGTTTCACCCAAAGGGTCATGTTCTAGAATCCTTAAAAAGCAGCTTGTTCAAATTCATATGATAATTATTGTTGGTCTCCAGTGTGTCAGTGTGGAGAAATGGTGGGACCCTTAAGAAGTGGGGCCCAGTGGGAGGTCGCAAGACTAAACTTCCCCAGTTTTTTGTTCCTGTCTCACCAAACAATCTTTTTCTCAAACATGCTCCCATCATTTTGCTGCCATCTGCCCTGAGATCCTCATCAGAACTGAGCTGATGTAGGTGGCATGCCCTTGAACCTCCAAAACTGTGAGTTAAATTAACCTCTTTTATTTATAAGTTATTCAGCTTCAGTAATTTCATTTCAGTAACAGAAAATAGACTAATGCACTGTCCTTTCACTGAGTTTCAGTGTTGTTCCAGCATGCAAAATATATTGTATACTGTAGGGAAAAGATCTCTCAGCTATGTACAACTTGGCTTTCAGGGTTTACCCACTGGACTGGGCTGGTCACCTGTAGTGAGGACAAAGAGGCTCTGGGAGGCCAGCTACAAAAAAGAATATTAATTTTATTATACAGGAACAGGAAAACCAGGGATAAACAAGAACCGGATCAGGAACACAGGAACACAGGAACAGGAATAGGAACTGGAGCTCTTCTGTCTCAGGCACTGGGCCTGGAGACTGTCCTCAGCTTCTACCTCCAGTGCTGGGCCCAGTGGAGGCGGTCCCCAACTTGCTTATAGGTCTATTGGTTGGTTATAGTGATGATGGTGCTCTTCTGTTCTCTCTTCTGGTCTCTCTGGTGTCTCTCTCTCCAGTTTGATTGCAGGATGCCTTGTCTGGTCATCTATAGTGGGATGGCTGATAGCTGCCCTCAGTGGTTGATGGTCGGAGGTGTGATGGAATGGCAATGCAATGGAATGGCTGGCTGCTGCTCTAGTGCCCTTTGTACTGTCCTTATATAGGCTTAGGGCTACTGCCCCTAACTCCCTCAAGATGGCAGTTATGACAACCAACCAATCATGTGCTAGTGTGAGGGGATAGGCACAACCAATGAAGAGTGATATTCAAATCACTGGAGGCCTTGTCTTGGGCCGTAGATCAGGCTTTCTGGTGGGCTAGATAAGTCCCTATTCAGACCAAGCCTCCTCTCTATCCCTTAAGGCTATCCCAGAATTCCTTACAGTATACCGTAACAACAACAACAAATGCACAATGTATAGTCCTAGACACTGGAGAGACAGCCATAGTCAAAAGGGATAGGACTCCTATTTTGAGAGGCATATATTTGAGTAGAGCTAGCAGTAAGCACAGAAACAAAAAATAAGTTATGATATATCTGTTGAGAAGAGCATGAGAAGAGGATAAGGATGGAATGGAGAGAGCTATTGTTTTAGAGTCTCCAGGGACATTTGAGGACTTAGAGTAGAGGATTAGAAGCAGAAGAGAGAGCTTAGACAAGTGGTGTCCTTGGAAGGAAGGAAGGGCAGTATGGCCAGGAATGAGGTTTGAGAAATGGGGTTCTCTGCCTTATGGGGTATTTCCAATCCATTTTAAGGACTGTTCTTCTGATGA
The DNA here is from genome assembly GCA_007922755.1 of Pedetes capensis. NCBI lineage: Eukaryota > Metazoa > Chordata > Mammalia > Rodentia > Pedetidae > Pedetes > Pedetes capensis. The sequence goes on along the minus strand of VMDO01008046.1, from coordinate 12,587 downwards.
GATCGAAAACCATTGGAAGTTCATTGTCACCCACTGTAAAACAAAAGCACTTTCCAAATTGAATTTTCTCATAATTCAATTACTTCATTTATCTTACTTTCTTCTAATATTTTAAAAGCCTTAACAGCTGGAGCCGACACTAGTGCTTATGAATATAGCCCTTGTATGGAGCACAGCAGATACATGACCTCCAGTAAATCTACAAGAAAGTTGCAAGTGCATCATAAATCAAATATGGGGCCTGAATGATACTTCTGAATGCTCAGAAATTCAAAACAAGCAATAGGATATAATTTTATATTATTAAATGAAGTAAAATATCTTATTAGAGAGATCCTATGTTTGAATAGTAAACAATGAAAAAATAATGTACACATTTAGGGTGAGGATATAGATAAGTACAACCTTTCTAGATAAATTCTCCTTAAATGAAGCAATGTCATCTTCTTTTGTAAAGTTCATAGACATTTTGTAGAACTTTATCTGCTCTGAATTCCTTCTCTTGATAAAGTATAGATAAGACAAAGATTTATGATTCTTTATTATTATTTAGGCAATTTTATTTTTGGTCATGCTGGGTATTGGTCCAAGGGTCTTGAGCATCCTAAGCAAGTGCCCCATCACTGAGCTATACTTATGAGCCTGATAAGGCTTTTTTCTTTCTTTCTTTTTCTTTCTTTCTTTCTTTCTTTCTTTCTTTCTTTCTTTTTGTAACAAAGTCTAAATACTTAGTGCAGACTAGTGCTGAACTTGCAACCATCCTCCTGCCTCAGCCTCCTGAATGCTGGGACTATAAGAGTATGCCACCACTCCTGACTTGCTAATAATTATTTAAAGAAAAATACCTGGAAATAACTAAGTGCCATGTAGTCAGGTAAAATAAATATTACTTAAACAGAAAATTAAAATAATAATCCTTCTGTAGGCCCAGTATAGAAAAAGATAGTTCACCAACCTAAAAAAAGTACTCATGATATGATATTGAGTGGCAAAATAACTAACTGCAAATCCCAGTTGAGTCTAACTCAATAAAAATCAAAAAGAAGACTTTGTGAAGGAAATGTAATACAATGTTTAATAGAAATTATTAAGAAATTATTTTACCACTTTCCTTCCCAAGATGGAAGAATCTGAACCAGGATCGTGACTGCTCACATAGAGGTTGTTCCAGTATACTTTGCAACAAACTGTTGGTGATACAACCAACTTCTGGCCAAAGATTTGAGCGTGGAAGTGATGATTGTCATTCCCTTGAAAGGAATGGCCCTATGCTCTTGCTGTACTTTCCTCTACTCCTGAAATGAAATCATTATGGCAATACCTTGGTAGCCCATTTGGGAACAAGAAAAACTCCATGGTCATGGCAAAAGACCCTGAAGAAGGCTCTCCAGGAGTGAGGAGCTACCATGGCAACACTGGATCACCCACCTGGAATTTGAGGGGGGGGGAAATAAACTTCCAACTTGTTAAAACTATGTTATTTGGGGTCTTTCTTCCAAAATAAAGTATCTGGATGCCTGTATCAAACATTAGAATCCAGAGTAAGGGAAATTATTGAAAATTGTGAATGTTATGCCATTTGTGAACTTAAAATTTAACTAATAACATTTGGGCAAGCAGAGTTTGATTAGCATAAGGCAATCAAAGAGATGTTTGTTGTTAGGTGCCACCGAGTTGGGTCTGACTCAAAGCCACCCTCATAGGGTTTCGGGACTACTTCGAGGGTGGATTGCCATATCTTCTCATTTTTGTGGTGCTGTGGATAGAACCCAAATCCTCTGAGAGTACAGAGCAGCGCTCTACCAACTGAGCTAAATTCTAGACCCTAATCAAAGAGATAGGAGGTTATATATCATAATCAGATACCATGTGAGATGTTTAAGTGAACTTGGGGCTCTTTTATCTGACATCCAGAAAAAAAAGAAAAAAGACTTTATTACTTTTAAGGATTGAAAACTTTTACATGAGAACAAAATAGGGATGTTTTAAACAGGCTTAATGCCTAAAATGAGGTAAACGGTAAGGTACTGTGGTACAGAAGGCAATCTAGATAAAGAAGAGCATTTGTACTACATGGCTTCTCAGAAATGGAATGGTATGACCCTAAAAGAAGTGAGGGCAGGGTCACAAAGAATAGTCACAAAGACATGGGTTGCTTGGCCATGTCAACTGGGCACTCAGAACTATGTAACAATCTGTGATTAAGCATTTAGTGCTGAAATTCTCTATATGAATGGGGAGCACATTTTAGGCTATTCAAATAATGATAAGTCAGAATGCTCCTTTACTGATTTGAATATATAAGCAATAAAACTCATTTGGCCAATTTCATTGATTGACTTTTAAACCCATTTCAGACAGATGATTTTTTGAAAAAGTAAAGCTAGACAATGTATTGCCTTGGACAATAAAGCTGATTCTAAACTCAGGTCTGTACTCTACCCAGGAACATCTCACTATTTCTCTATGCCCTATAAAAATCTACTACCATTGCCATTAATAGGGCAGTCACAGAGCCTCCATGAACCTCCACTGTAGAAGAACCTCATGGCTTATCATTTCAGAGAGCCACCTGCCTCATGAGAGAAGAGCTCTGTGTGTTTTGCCATGGTTGACACCTCCCTCCCCAGTGGTGGGATGCATTTGGCTGGGAGGGCCCATGTTATCTTGTTAGGGGCTCACTGCTTTCTTCTAGAGAAACCCAAGTAACACAGCCTCATGCCCCAGCTTGTACATCACAGTTTCCCTGAGAAGTGGATGCAACTCTGAATTTTCGCACTCTACAGCTGCTGCTGGATTCTCCAGTTCACTGGGGTACGAAGGCAGCACCACTGCAATGGCCAAATACAACCATTCTCAATCTGCACAAAAAGGGGATAGCAATCGAAGAAAGCAGTTGAAGAAAGCATGGTTTGCCTCTCTGTTGGAAGAACTCATCAAGCAAAGGGGTGGAAATCTAGGAGTCTCAGGAGACCCTCAATAGAGGCAAAGGCAGAGAAGTCTGGTGAACGTTGCCCTAGACAGGTCCCATCATCTCGCATTTTTATGGGCACACACACTGAGGCAGTGCCATTGTTCCTCATCACCAGCTGTCTTGGGATGGTCTCTGGGAGAGAATTGCTCATCACCCCAACTGGCTACACGCCATGGAGGAAACTGTCCTCTGCTAATTGCAAGAGAGGGGCTGAAAGAAGACTTTGGCTCTGCACAGTTGCTGGAGGCATGTAATTTCCTTGTAGCGTCTCTAACCCATAACTGGGTACTCACAAATGCTTCCACTGGTGATGATGTCCATGTTGCTGCTGCTGTGACTCATGATGTGTTTGGTGCAATCTCGATGGGAACCAGAGCACATGGAAGAACTCCCCGATCCAGGGAGTTCACTGCTAGGTTGTGAGCTACAACATGGTCCATTTTTTCCTCTCTGCTGAGAAGAATCTGTGAGGGAAAGATTAGAAAGCCTGTAACCATAATGGAATACTAGAGGTCACAAGGTCAAGAGGAAATTAAAACCGAAAACAAGTAAGACAGTGAAGAAAGGAAAATCATTTGGGAATGTTTTTTGAGGAATAGGTTCTTGGTTTAAATTTGCTTTTTGTTTAAGAAGTACATGCCAAGACCAAAGCCTGAGGAATATACTACAGGTGTGTCCTATGCTGAGCGAGAACAGGTATACAGCCTGCCATTTCTCTGACCACGGAGACCAGCAGCAACCCCATGCCCGATGGCCATGGTGGAAGCAGATGACCAGGCATGGATCCTAGGCTGGCACAAGGGACTCTGTGAGCTCAACAATTTTTTTGGCAAGCCTACCTCTAAGCAGGAAGGAGTAGATTAGAGATTCCTCTCGATGCCTACGAGCCTCCCAGACTTCAGGAGGTAGTTGGCCAATGTTACTCACAAATCTTAGTTTTAGACATAATAATTGCTGAGAGAAAGAAAATGCAAAGCAATGATGTCAGAAATGGAGAGACATTCATAGGGTATGCGAGATGCTAGTAATACAATCTACTTTTCCCCTACCTCAGAAAGATTTAAGAAGTTGCAAATGAGAAAATCAAGCCTCATTTTCATAACTCGGAGAGAAATTAACTCGTGCAGTTTGATTTACCTCAAACCTGAGGCATTTGGCTGCCCTAATCTCTGGATAATCAGCACCAAGTTGCTTGGGTTTAGCATGCAAGAAGCTAGGCATGCAGACTTGGTTAGTGCTATTTGACATTAAAATACCCAGCTTCTAGAGAGGCCATATAGGGGCTATGGTTTATTGTTTTCATCAGGAAGGGTATGTGTGCATTGTTCCAGAACTCTTCCTGGTATAAAAAGTGCAATGTGGCAGGGAGTTTACCATTTAACTTTAAACTTTTAGAAAGCATCGATTTGGGCTTTCCCAGTACTGCAGTGATTTGACCTTTATGGAAATCAAATGTTCAAGTCATATTTATTCAAGGGATTATGTTCAACAAAGCCTATTTCAAGCAAAAGCCTCTCCACTATTGGCCAAAACATGTGTTTCTCTGTCCAGTGACACCACATGTGAATTCATTCCAACTAATAGCCCATTGTGACACCCCTGTAGAGGGCAACAGGCAGGACAGTCTGCCAATGACAGGTACTTGGTCTCTGTTTCTACTCTTTTGTAGAAGCCAAAAGATACTGTGAGTCAGAGGGAGATGATATTAGAATTTCCATCTGTGGCCCCATTTGTCAGTGTGAGCTCAATCCACCTTCCACATTGGTGCTTAGTGTGCTCTGACATTTGAATGTTGTTGCTGTTGTTACGTGCTGTCGAGTTGGTTTCCGACTCATAGAGACCCTACATACAACAGGCAAAACACTACTGTCGATGCTTCTCTGTATTCATAGGGTTTTCAGTGTGGATTGACTTTTTATGGGGAGGCATGGTTGCCAGGTCCTTCTCCCAAGTCTACAGTATCTGATGTTCCCAGGTTGTCTCCCATTAAAGTACTAACCAGGCCTAACCAGGCCTGATCCTGCTTAGCTTCCAAGATCTGATGGGATAGGTTGCCACAGTGCTACAGTTGCAGGCGATGTTTGAATAGGAACCACATATTCACAGATTGGCGTAAAGTACCTCTCAGAATACCCTGTATCTGATTTCAAAGCTAAAATCTATGTTCTTCACCAGATTTATCCACTTGCAAGGCATTTTTAGGCTGACTGTATGTGTGTGCCACACCATTGTCACTAGGTGCCAAAATTCGATGTTTAGTGCCATGAACTTGGATAGATACTTGTCACTCACAGCGGTTTATGCCTTAAAAAATGCTAATAACTTATTGTAGGACATGCCTCTCTAATGTTTGAAAGAATTGCATGTAAGGCACACTTTAAGGGACCATTGGCATGGGAAAAAAGTCATTCTGCACAAAAGTCTACAGAGAGTAAGTTAAAATGGGAGAATTATATATTGGAGTCAGGGCAGCTAAGGACCCCTGTTTGAGAGTGAATTCCATAGTCAAAAATAATTCTGCATTTCCCTACCCCTATGCACACACACGTGTTCAAATCCACAACTGACAGTTGTGTTCCATAACACATAAATGTCTTAGTCTATTAGATACAGTCACAAAATCAATATATAGTTACATATGCCATCACATTTATATAATACTGAATATTTTATATTGTAAATACATGATGAATATATATTTTACATAAGTACATTTATAACATGAATTTATTATAATTAATAGCATATATGTAGTTATATATTATAGAATTATATTAATATTTTAATGTATTAATCATATAACAGCATATTATCAATATATTATATATAAATGTGAATGCTAACATGTCATTTTCATATTTGTATATTCTTTGTGTGTCTCAGAGTTTTCTTCACCTCTTTCTTACTTGTATTAGTCTCCTAAGGCGGCCATAACTGATTATTACAGATTGCATGGCTTAAAAGCAACAGAAGTGTGTTCTCTTCCCATGCTGGAGGACAGAAGTCTGAAATAAAGGAGTCAATAGAGCTGTGCTTCTTCTTATAGCTTGAGGAAGTTCCTCCCTTGGTTCTTCCAGTGTCCTCTGGCTGCAGGCTTTCCTCCTGTTGACTCCAAACTCTTCTGTCTTCAGACACCCCTTCTCTGTATATACTTTGAGGTCTTCCCTTTCTTTTTTTTTTTCAGTACTGAGTGTTGACCCCAAGGCCTCACACATGTTAGGAAACAGCTCTACCACCATGCTGCACCTCCAGTCCCTTTTTAAAATTTTAATTCTGATACAGGGTCTTGCTACATTGCCCAGGTTGTCTCTGGCCACAAACTTACAATCCTCCTGCCTCAGCCTCCTGAATCACTGGGACTACAGGCATGTGCTACTGCTCCCAGCATGTCTTCTCTTCTTATAAGGACACTAGTCATTGGGTTAAGGCCTACCCTAATCCAATATGATTTCATCTTATCTTACTTGGACCCTGCTTGTTGTTGTTGTTTTGTTGGATGCTGATGGGTCAGTTCTGACTCTCAGAAACTGTACGTACAACAGAACAAGACACTACCCAACACTCATATATATATATATATATATATATATATATATATATATATATATGTGATCTTTTTATTGTTGAGCCCAGTATTACAGTATTTCTTCCCATTTTGAGTCATGCCACATGAGCAAAATGAGGTCCCAGTGGCTTTACTCCATTACCATCATTAAGGTTGACTCTACTCTAAGGAGGTAACTCTTCTCCAGTTGTCTCTTGAATGACTTATAACCTGGGGGACTCATTTTCTGACACCATATTTCATAGTGCTTTTTTGCTAGTCATAGGGTTTTCAAGGCTACTTGTTTTGACAGTGGGCTCTTAGGTCCTACTACTTTATCTGTCTTAGTCTGGAAGCTCAGATGAAACCTGTCCACTATGGGTGGCCCTACTGGTATTTGAAATACCATGTGGCATAATTTTCAGCATCACAGCAACATGTAGGCCCCCACAGCATGACATGATGAACACATGTGGGGTATTTAGACATTATTTCTCAATAATATCATATTCTGAAGTTCTAAATGGGCTTGAACTTTTATTGGATACTATTGAATCCACTACTGGGGGAGATATGAAGGAATTACATAATATAGGCTTTCATCATATCTGTTCTTGAGAAATATGTAAAAGATAAAAATGACTCTCTCTATTATCCTGTTTCAGTTGTTAGAATTTGCAAATCAGAGATACCAGAGACTTATCATCAAGAGGCACTTCAGTATAACTGGAGAGAAATTTGGAGAGGAGGGTGTCCCGCTCTCCCACTCCTCTTTGGTTGTGTGAAATGGTGTTGGGAGATCTGAAGTTTTGAAGGAGAACCTCGTTGTTGAAATATCTTATTTCTCTAAGCTACTACATTCTAGTCCAAAGTGTGCCCTGTGGAGACCAGCCATGGGTGTAGCCCTGAAGATCTCCACATGTCCTATGGACTCGCTGTGGGGGGAAGTGGGCTATACATGCATGTGCACATGTACAACAAAGTCTTTACCTTTCTTGCACTTCCCTGCTAATTCCTGGGGCATCATCTTTCAGATATATATTAGTGACCAAATCAGTCCATCCAAACTTTTATTAAAAATACACACAGAATCAAAACCAAAGATCAGAAGCATGAAAATGTATTCAACTCATGTATCTGATGTTGTTCATTGGACATGTCATATCCTGATGAAGAGTGGAGGATTGGGGTGATATTATAAAGCCAAAGAGAGAAAATACTGGTAAAGAAAAGGAGAAAAGAGTAAAAGAAGAAAGGTGGAAAGAAAAATGTCTAAAACAACAAGGATGCAGAGAACATTTCAGTTGAAAAACAAAATGAAATGGCATATAATAAAGCACAACAAAACATCTCTAGATGAGTAGAATTTCATCTGCAAATAACAATAATGAACATTTGCCAAGCAATCACCGAATTCTAGGTGCTATTCTTGGTGGCACATGCTCATATTCATATCCTCTCTCTCTCTCTCTCTCTCTCTCTCTCTCTCTCTCTCTCTCTCTCTCTCTCCTCTCTCTCTCTCCTCCCATCCCCTACTGTCATATTTAATCTTCAGAGCCACCACACAATCTAATTTATATATCCAGAAACTGAGGCACAGGAATTTTCTCACTTATCTAGGGAACTCAAGTATGTTTTCTGGTCTCAGATTCTGGGCTCTGCCTCTAATTACTAGGTGCTGGTGGGGAGCACCAAACATCTGATATTCAGTACATGTCCAGTTGTCACACATATGCAGTACACTGGAAAAGCATGTGACATTATCAATAAACTTAAATACATGCAGTTCACTTGTGACTCACCATCCCATCTCCAGGGATATCCTCTAGCCAAGCTGTTCCATGCTTTGCACAAGTAATATATGCAAGAATGCTCAATGCAGCCTAGCTCCTAACTGCACACAGGTAGAAACAACCCATGAAGTGTACTGTGTTCTCAAGAAAAAATCTAGACAGCAATGAAAAACAAATTAACTAAAGGTACATGCATGAGAATTGGGGAGTCTTAGAAATATCAGGTAAAGAGGAAATATGCCAGAGATAAGTTATGCAGATTAAATAGAAGTCTTTTTAGAGAGATATATAAGGATAAAATTATGGGTGAAAAGCACGTAAAGAAAGGAGAGAAAAAACAAAATTCAAGACGAGCTTACCTTGTAATGAAGAGGTCAGTGGTGGACTCGTGTATATATAGAGAATGTTAGGAACTTCCAATTTGGTCACTCTTTATTCTCTCCTTTCTTCTCACATACTTCCATAGCTTGAAAATGCTTCATCCTCTCAGAAACTCATGCCAAAATTTAATCCCCATCTAGTGGGGATGCAGTAAAATCAGGTGGAATCTTTAAGAGGAAATTAGGGCTCTGCCATAATGAATAGCTGGAGGCAACGCGTGACTGATGGATACGTGGATTATCTTGAGTGACACTGATATTCAAGCTGGTGTGTCCAGGTCTTCAGGGTGCTCCTTGCCTAAGATATGATGCTCTGTGCATCACTTCAGGACTCTGCTAGCCAAAAGGTCATCACCAGATATGGCCTCTCAACTTTGGACAAGAACTGTGAGCCAAAAGGAAACCTCTTTTCTTTGTAATTTGCCAGTCAGTAGTATTGTATTATTAGTAACAGAAAATGGACCAAGACATACATAAACATTATGTGTATGTGTGTTGTTGTTGTTAGGTGCCTTCAAGTCTGTGTCTGATTCATAGTAACCTATGTACAACAGGCGAAACAGTATTGTTACTGTCTCTCTGCTATTAATAGGATTTTCAATGGCTGGTTGCTTTTTAGGAGTGGGTTGCTGGGTTCTTCTCCCAAGCCTAGAGCACCTGGTATTCCCAGGCAGTCTCCCATCCAAGGACTAACCAAGCCCAACCCTGCTTGGCTTCTGAGATCTGGCAGGATCCAGTGTCATTGTGGTTCAGCTGCAGGCATTGTATGTGTGTAGGTCATTAGCTCCATTTTAGGAGGAAGTGGGTGGCAGGTAATGAGTGGCCACTCACAGACTGTGGCATCCTGCTTCCCTCCCGCTCCCTGCTGGCTGCCTGTGAGCATGCACTCCTGCAGGACTGAGACAGGCACCTTGTAGCAGCTGGCACAGCCACACTACTCCATGCTGGGGCTTCCAGTGCCAGGGCCCTGGCGACAGCAGAACTTACCTCAGCACTGCCCTGGGAAATGCCCACAGCACTCCTGTGCCACCATTGCCATTTTCAAAATGGCTGCACCATGGACACCCCACAACCTGCCTGCACCGCTGGATATCCCCATTCCTATGTGGCCCACAAAAAAGTGGGTCTCTTGGACCCCACCACAGCATGCTTTGTGCCCAAAGCCATTAATTGTAGCGGAAGGAGTTCTACAGTGCCTAGCTGCAATGAAAGTCAACATTGCAAACCAAATGCACAGCCCAAGACACACCTCCAGGAGCAAGTTGTTTACTGTGAAGACTACTTTTAAAACATGCTAGAGATAACTGATACAACAAATGCACACATCCCCAACAGGGTTATGATAAAACATCAGAAAAAGAACACCAAAGTTAAATTATGTTGTGGATCAAATGGACTTAACAGGCACCTTCCCAAAACATTTTGTGAAATAGCTGCAGAGTGTTGGGAAAAATTGAGAGGAAATTGGCATAAAACCCAAACTGGGAAAACAGCTTTTGAATATCTGGTTTGTAAATTAGGAATCTAGGGAAAATGAAAGTAACTTGGTTGCATGTTTGTACAAAACCCTTCCTGACTGGACAATTGGACTGAAAGCTGATTGGCTCAGGCCATTCCATGGGCGAGCTATATAAAGAGTGGCGCTGTGGCAGCTCGACCCTTTCCGGCACCTTTTAGGCCCTTTACATCTTCTGCCCACACTATCGGCTAAGCAAGACCTTCTCACCCCTTCCTGCCCAGACCACCAATGAGGAAATAGCTCTCCCGCTGTTCTCCCCCGGACCTTCAGTGAGGAAAGAACGCTCTCCCATTGCAATCATCAACAAGGAAAGAACCTGCTCTCTGTCTGATCACCAATGAAGCAATAGATGTCTCCTCGTGACCACCGAGACAACCAACACAGGTGTTTGCCCCTGGAAGGCAAAAGGGCCTGAGGCTTTTCCTTTCTCCCATCTCCTCTGGGGTCCCGAGGGCCGCAGGAGTCCGCATCCCTCACCTGAGGGTCCTGAGTGAATTGTGTTTAGTATCTGTGTGCACGGCGGTGCTGCCCGTCCGAACCTCCAGGCCAGACTGGGAGGCACGTGCCCCACAGTCAAATAGCTGCAGAGTATATATATTCTTTTCATCAGTACATGGAGCATTCTCTAGAATATACCATACTTGATGCCATAAAACGACCATCAACAAAGTAAAACAGAAAAAAAATCACAAGCACATTGTCTTATCTGACCATTATGAATAAAAGTAAAAGTACTCAACCAAAGAAACCTCAGAAAGCTTACATATCATGAAGATGTAATATCGTGCTGGTGAATGAACAATGGGTCATTGAAGAAATCAAAAGAGAAATTTGAAAATTTCTTGAAACAAATGAAAATGGAAATACAACACACCAAATTTATATTGTTGTTGTTGTTAGGTGCTGTGGAGTTGGGTCTGATTCATAGTGACCCTATGTTCAATGGAAGAAAACATTCCCGACACTGTGGCATGCCTGGCAGTATTGTCAATGCTTCTCTACTATTCATAGGGTTTTCAATGGCAGATCATTTCAGGAATGGGGTGCCAGGTCCTTCTCCCTAGTATGCATCACCTGGTATTCCCAGGCAGTCTCCCATCCAAGAACTAACCAGGCTGACCCTGCTTAGCTTCTGAGATCAGACAGGATCAGATTCCAGGTGTTATGGCTGCAGACACCAAACTTATAGGACATAGCAAAAGCAGTACAAAGGAGGAGGCTTATAGAAATGAAAACATTTGTTCAAGAAAAAAAAAAAGAAAGATTTCAAATAACCTAAGCAAGAGCACATGATATATAATTAACAAAAGGGAAGAAATAACAAAATTATGAGCAGACAAAACTGAGACTAAAAATAATTCAAAAGATTACTGAAACAGTTTTGTAAAAAGATAAATAAAATTGACAAACCTTAGCTATATTAACTATACAAAGGGAAAATATACAAATACATACAATTAGAAATAAAAAACACAGTACAACTATACTGGAAAAATACACAAGAACAATAGAGATTAAATGAGTAGCAGTACTCCAACAAATTAGATATCCTCAAAGAAATGCATACACTTCTGGACACATATAACCTACCAAAACTTAGTCATAAAGACAAGGAAAACCTAAACAAATGTAATGAGTAGTGAGATAAAATCAGTAGTAAAATTTCACTCCAAAATGAAAAGTCCAGGACTAGATGGATTCACTGCTGAGTCCTATCAAAATTTTAATGAAGAACTAATACCAGTTCTTCCCAAAATATTCCAAGAACCAGAAAGGGAGGGAATTCTTCCAAACTCAATCTACTAGGCCAGAATTATTCTGATACTAAAAATAGACAAGGGAACACACACACACCCCAAAAGAGAGAAAAGAAAAAAGGAAAAGTATATAGACCAATGTCTCTAATGAACACAGTTGCAAAAATCCTCAATAAAATACTAGCAAATTGATGATATGATTCTATATACAGAAAAACATGTGGTTGTTAGGTAACATCAAGTCAGGTCCAACTCATAGGGACCCTACCTACAACAGGTGAATCACTACCCCACACTATGCCACTATTGTCAGTGCTTCTCTGCTATTCATAAGGTTTTCAATGGCTGTTTGTTTTGGGGGAGTGGGCTGCCAGGTCCTTCTCCCAAGACAGGAAAACATAGAGTTTCCATTAAAAGATTATAAAGATAAGAATGAGGTCAATATAAATGGACTAAAAATCGCATGTAATTGTTCTAACAAGATAGAAACAAAGACCACTACAGGAAAAGTTTCTATCTTAAACAGAAATGGAACCCAAGGACATATAGAAAAATACTATATAGTAAAAGATAGAGAAGACTTGGATGGGAAACTTAGATAGGAAGGGGGGAGGGGGGAA